>JAODAL010045397.1:0-31982 GCA_025379985.1 Phyllomedusa bahiana
TGAAGGCCCCATTTTTTTTAATTCTTACCCCAAAAGCAGTACTTGATCTAGTAGTCCTTAAATACTGTAAATCGTGGATATCCTGGCTGCTGCAGTCGTGCGGGAGGTTTCGGATCAGGATCTTCCTCCGGTTCCCCAGCTCCCGTATGGTGCGGTCCAGCCTCCTCCGGATCTCCGCGGGCTCCAGCTGTGGACACGCACCGGGCGCCCACTTCTCTCCTGCGGAGACCCCCGCCTCCTCCTCAGGCCCGGAGCCCCCTGAACCATGAGCTTCTGTACCGGGTGACTAAAGTAAGGGGCGAGGTGGTAGAGCAATTACTTGTTCCAGGGCCTTATCGTAGTCTGGTACTAGAATTGGTCCATTTTCATGTGTTGGGGGGTTACTTGGGGTCTGCCAGCTAACCTCCCCGGTCGCCCACTTCCGGAGTCCATTAGTCCCCCTACCTATTATAGAGGTTTCTTTCCAACGCATTGCCATGGACTTGGTAGGGCCTCTGGTGAAGTCTGCCAGAGGACATCAGTATATATTAGTGGTGTTGGATTATGCTACCTGGTACCCTGAGGCGGTGCCTTTATGAAACACCTCTGTTAAAAGCATAGCCCGCGAGTTATTCCAGATATTCTCGCGAACAGGACTGCCCGAGGAAATTCTGACCGACCAGGGGACCCCATTTATGTCCGAGGTCATGAAGGAAGTGTGCAAACTCCTAAAAATAACCCAGTTAAGAACCTTGGTATACCATCCCCTTACAGATGGCTTAGTGGAAAGGTTTAACAAAACCTTAAAGTCAATGTTAAAAAAGGTGGTAGCGAAGGATGGCAGAGATTGGGACTGCCTACTCCCATATTTACTGTTCTCGGTCAGAGAGGTTCCCCAAGCTTCTACGGGGTTCTCGCCCTTCAAATTGTTATATGGCTGGCACCCTAGAGGTTTGCTTGATGTGGCTAAGGAGACGTGGGAGAGTGAAGCTACTCCCTATAAAAGTGTGATTGAGCATGTCATTCAAATGCAGGAGAGGATCTCCAAGGTTATGCCCATTGTGAGGGAACATTTGCTCAAAGCCCAGGAGGCCCAGGCTAGAGTGTACAACCGATCAGCCCGGCTTAGACATTTCCAACCAGGAGACCGTATGCTTGTACTTGTGCCCACCATGGGGAGAGAGAGAGTTCCTGGCTAAGTGGCTTGGCCCATATGAGGTGGTGGAAAAGGTAGGTGAGGTAAACTACAAAATCCATCAGCTGGGGAAAAGGAAACCATTCCAAATATATCATGTTCATTTAATAAAGCTTTGGAAAGATAGAGGCCCCCCTGAAAACCCTTGCCTGGTGGCCCAGCCGGAGGTCAGTATTGAGGATGGTAAAATTGTAGAGACTTTATCCCCTTCCCAGAAACAACTGTGTCGGGAGTTACTGCAGCAGAACCGTGATATGTTCTCAGGCTTGCTCGCATCCTCCACCAATTGTAGGGGTTTTCAGCTCAGTGGCAGTCACGGTAAGTGCAGACACAGGTGGTAAGGTGCAAACATGAACAAAAGTTTATTGTCTTCTGGACGCCAAACAACAACCAAAACCACGCTTACTTCAGCTTATGAACAGAACCAGTTCAAACACAGTCCTTTCTTCAGGAGCAACAGAAAATTTGTAAAGTAAGGAACAGCCTCACTGGTTCAGTGGCACAGATTCCACAGCAACACTTGGCAGCTTGATGTCTCCACAGCTCACAAAAGCCTTCAGCTCTGCTCAGACTGTTCCACCCTGAGCTGTGTCAGCTGCCTTATACATGCCTGGTAAGGCCTGGGCTGAAGTATGGGAGCGACCTTCCCACCCGACTCTCCAGCCGATCCATAAAAAACCCGAAACCGAACTACCACAATAACAAATGGTCCAGCAACCTAACAAATATGGCAACCAACTAAAGGGTTTTTTATATCACCGAGGTCAGCCACCTCGGTAATAAATACCTCCCATACACCACCCTACCCCTTGGTCTCTTACAGTGTATATATATATATATATATATATATATATATATATATATATATATATATATATATATATATGTGTATATTTGTACATGTATAGATATCTAGATACAGATATATTTGTTTATATACTATACATATAAAGAGAGACATATTTTTATATGTATATTTATATGTACAGAAATACATATATAAGTAAATACATATGTACTTGTAAAATATATATATATATATATTTATGTTAAATATATATATATACCTTCATATATTAATAATAGTGTTATAATATATTTGTACCGTGATAGGGTTTCAAAAGTATATTTCTAAATATACTACCTTTTGATACTAGGCGACAAGCAAACCTTATTATCAAGATGTGTCTGAGACAGATCCGACTGATTTAGAGGTGTCGTTCTCACTTCAAGTAGGTAGTTATATATTTATTATACACCCATGTTATGTTAATTTATTTTCCTTATCTAAATAATAATTATTTTTCTAGATGTCAGATGTTGAAAATTCTTCATTAGAAGAAAGTATTGTTGTACCTACTTTTGTAACAGAAGATGAGGTATGATTCCTTCAACTTATATGTCAGTTATATATTTTTTTTCCATATTGGAGGTTACAGATATTGGTCCTCTTTTATGAAAAAGTCTATGACGGTCTTTGCTGCCCATAGTAAGTAATCGGATGCATTCCCCCCACTTGTGTGCGGCAGTGTGGATAACATTGACGAATGTTTTCAGAACGACCCTAAATGGAAATCTGGAGAGTTTCATCCTCAACAAGACCCTGATCCAGTCAAGCGACTACAAAATATTTAGATTGGTGCCTATGCAATCTGTGTCAGCCAATGAAAACCCTGACAGAGTCATTGTGTTGCTGGGAAATTGATGAATTGAACAACCTCATGGAAGAGGGAGTTCAGTGCATTACCTAGCACTCTGTTTTTCCGAACATTTGTCTTGATCCTGAAGATTTGTGCAGGATTACAACAATCGCCGCCATGTGTTGAAAACAAAGTATGGATCCCAGCAACCCAGTTTAATCCAAAAGTTTACATTTACGAATTGCCCTATTTAAAATTATTTATAATATTATTTTTATTGTTCTATCTTAGATGTCAATGACTAACTGCATACAGATGTTTTATATCTTGGGTGTACGAATCTCTTGGCAAAACCAATAAAAGAGCAAAACCGTCATGTGTGGTTTCAAAAATTAGAACTGTGTTTCTTGATCGGTCTGGGCATTATACAGGGTTTCAATATTACTAGGATGTGCCTCTCTGCGAAGCTGACCTGACCTATAATTTTTAATAAATATTTAAAAATTATTATTTCTTTTTTATCATCATTTATTGTCTCTTTGCAGTCATTGATAGCATATCACTTGTATATGCCGTCATTGTCTGATATGTGCAGGTCCCACCTTTGGAATTAAATATCGATAGGATATGCCATCAGTGACTAATAGGTTCAGATCCCACTTCTGGGACCCACACATTTGCAAAACTAGCTCCAAATCCTTTTTTTTTTCATATTTTGAAAGGTCTCTCTGAGCCGAGTATAACAAATGTGATAAAATCTGACATTCCATTCATGTCTATGGGAGAATTCTTATCAACTCTCCGTTCAGAATGGTGAGGGTTTTTTCACTCTATATGAGATTGGTGTGGATACCAGAGACACCTGAACCTATTTGACAATGATGCCATATCCTAGCGATTTGCCATCAAAGTCTGTAGAGACAACCCCTTTCAATTTGAAGTATAAATTTATTATGTTACTTTATTATTAATGTATAGCATATTTACATATTTACATAGTTTGTAAGGCCTAAAAAAGACAAGACGTCCATCCAGTTCAGCCTGTTGTGCTAAAGGGTTGATCCAGAGGAAGGCAAAAACCCCCAATGAGGCAGGAGCCAATTGTCCTCATTTTAGGGAAAAAATTCCTTCCTGACTCCAATCTGGCATCGGAATAATCCCTACCCCAGAATCCTAGTCATTATAACTTGTTATATTATTATGCTTCAGAAATGCATCCAAACCCTTTTTGAACTCTGTTATTGAATTCACCATTACAATTTCCTCTGGCAGAGAGTTCCACAGTTTCACTGCTCTAACAGTAAAGAATCCCTTTCTATGTTTATGTAGAAACTTTCTTTCCTAAAGACGTAGAGGATGCCCCCTTGTTCTTAATACAGTCCTGGGTATAAATAAATAAGCCGTCTTTTCTCTAAACTAAATAACCCTAACCTTGCTAATCTTTCTGGGTATTGCAGTCCACCCAGTCCTTTCATTATTTTCGTTGCCCGCTTTTGTACCTGTTCCAGCTCTACAATGTATTTCCTGTGCACGGATGCCCAAAACTGTACACAATATTCCATGTGGGGTCTAACCAGTGACTTGTATAATGGGAGAACAATGTTCTCATCATGTGCATCTATGCCCCTTTTAATACACCCATAATCCTATTTGCCTTGGCAGCTGCTACCTGACACTGGTTGCTACAATTAAGTTTACTGTCTACCAGGATTCCCAAGTCCCTCTCTGTCACTTATACCCAGCATTTTTCCATTTAACATGAAGTCATGTAATGGATTTTTCCTCCCCATGTACATAACCTTGCATTTATGTGTTAAACCTCATCTGCTATTTTTCCGCCCAGGCCTCCAACTTATCCAGATCCCTTTGTAATAACACATTATCCTCTATTACTTTACAGAGCTTAGTATCATCTGCAAAGATGGATATTCTACTGTGCAATCCATGTGTAAGATCCTTAATGAAAATATTAAAGAGGATAGGGCCCAATACTGGCCCCTGTGGTACCCCACTAGTAGCAGGGATCCAGTCTGAGTACATACCGTTATTTACCACCCTTTGTTTTCAATCACTAAGCCAGTTGCTTACCCACTTGCACACATTTTCCCCCAGTCCAAGCTTTCTCATTTTACTTACCAACCTTTTATGTGGCACAGTATCAAATGCTTTAGAGAAATCTTAGATATATGACATCCAGTGCTTAACCACGATCCAGTCTAGAACTAACTTCACAATAGAAGCTGATGAGATTATGTTGACAAGACCGATCCTTCATAAACCCATGCTGGAACTGCGTTATACATTTATTTCAGTGAGATAGTTCAGGATAGCACTCTTAGAAAACCCTCCAAACATTTTACCCACAACAGAGGTTAAAATTAAACCCGGCCTATAGTTTCCAGGATCACTTTTTGACCCCTTTTTAAATATTGGCACCGAATTTGCTATGCGCCAATCCTTTGGGACATTCCCCATTATTAGACAGTCCATAAATATTAAGAATAGGGACCGATCTATGACATTAGATAACTCCCTTAGGATGTATGCCATCAGAACCTGGGGATTTGTCTATTTTAATCTTCTTAAAGTGAATCTGTCATCACCATATTTTATTTTTTTTATTGATGAAATAAAGAGGGGAGGTGGATTATAGATTCTGAGTCACCATTTTGTTGGTGACTGAGGACACCATACAGTGCTGCTCTGTATCCATAGCTGGAAAAGGAATAACCAGAGTGAAATTGTGATTACATTTTAGGGTCTGTTCACACGGCGTCCTTGACTCCGTGTTACATACACTTTTCGATACGAGTTTGGATCTGTCTGTCAGTCCCCAAACAGACTGAAACACTTATCGAATAAATAGCAGTGTGATTTTACATTGCTGTTTATTAGAAAACCGCATCGACTTTCCGTGAGTGATTGGCGATACGCTTTTCACTGCGTCTTTCGCATTTGTTCCAGGAATTGTCTTTTTAAATTCTTGGTCCGAAAAACGCAGCAGGAGCTCTATAAAAAAAACCATAAAGGGGGCGATCCTGCTGCAGCCAAAATGGATCCAAACACTCAGCTGCGTTTTGCATCCGAAAGACGCTACGTATTTGAATGCGCTTTTCGGACGCAACACGGATCCAAAGACTCCGTGTGCACATTCCCTTACTCTATTTCACTATGGATATGCAGAAGGAACGCCACAGTATATGTCTGCATCCCTGCTTACAGGTATCCACAGGTGGCCATCGTCTACATATCCTATGAACGATGTGTACGACAGGAGGAACAAAAGAGGAAGGACCTATGTCAAAGGGGAACGATGTGTACGACAGGAGGAATTAAAGAGGAACAACGTCTGTCACAGGTGAACGACGTGTACGACAGGAGGAACTAAAGAGGAACGACGTATGTCAGAGGGGAACGATGTGTACGACAGGAGGAACTAAAGAGGAACGACGTATTTTCAGGGGGAACGATTGTGAACGACAGGGGAACTAAAGAGGAACGACGTCTGTCACAGGTGAACGAGTGTACGACAGGAGGAAATAAAGAGGAACGAGTATGTCAGGGGGGGAACGACTGTGCAACGGAGGAACTAAAGAGGAACGACATATGTCAGAGGGGGGAACGACGTGTAAGACAGGAGGAACTAAAGAGAAACCGTGTACGCAGAGGAACTAAAGAAGGAACGACGTATGTCAGAGGGAACGCGGTGCGCCAGGGGGAACTAAAGAGGAAACGCGTATGTCAAAGGGGAACGACGTGTGCAACAGGAGGAACTAAAGAGGAACGACATATGTCAGAGGGGAATGAAGTATACGACAGGAGGAACTAAAGAGGAATGACGTATGTCAGAGGGGAACAACGTGTACGAAAGAAGGAACTAAAGAGGAACAATGTATGTCGGGGGGGAACGACGTGTACGAAAGAAGGAACTAAAGAGGAACAATGTATGTCAGAGGGGAACGATGTGTACGACAGGAGGAACAAAACAGGAACGACGTATGTCAGAGGGGAACGACGTGTACGACAGGAGGAACTAAAGAGGAACGACGTCTGTCAGAGGGGAACAACGTGTGTGACAGGAGGATCTAAAGAGGAACGAGGTATGTCAGAGGGGAACGATGTGTATGACAGGAGGAACTAAAGAGGAACGACGTATGTCAGAGGGGACTGAAGATTACGACAGGAGGAACTAAAGAGGAACGACGTGTACGACCGGAGGAACTAAAGAGGAACGACGTATGTCAGAGGGGAACGACGCGTACGACAGGAGGAACTAAAGAGGAATGACGTGTGTCAGAGGGGAATGACGTGTACGACAGGAGGAACTAAAGAGGATTGAAGTATGTCAGAGGGGAACGATGTGTGCGACAGGAGGAACTAAAGAGGAACGACGTATGTCAGAGGGGAACAACGTGTGTGACAGGAGGAACTAAAGAGGAACGACGTATGTCAGAGGGGAACGACGTGTACGACAGGAGGAACTAAAGAGAAACGACGTGTAAGACAGGAGGAACTAAAGAGGAACGACGTATGTTAGAGGGGAACGACGTGAGCGCCAGGAGGAACTAAAGAGGAATGACGTATGACAAAGGGGAACGACGTGTGCAACAGGAGGAACTAAAGAGGAACGACATATGTCAGAGGGGAATGAAGTAAACGACAGGAGGAACTAAAGAGTAATGACGTATGTCAGAGGGGAACGACGTTACAACAGGAGGAACTAAAGAGGAACGACTAAAGTCAGAGGGGGAAAGAAATATACGACAGGAGGAACTAAAGAGGAACGACATAGTCAGATGGGAACGACGTTACAACAGGAGGAACTAAGAAAGGGAAAGAGAAAGTCTGAGGGGAATGACGTATACGACTGGAGGAAAATAAAGAGGAACGACTATGTCCCGAGAGGAACGATTGTACGACAGAGGAACTAAGAAGGAACACGCTGTCAGAGGGGAAACGACGTGTGCGACAGGAGGAACTAAAGGGACGAGTATGTCGGGGAACGACGTTTTACACAGGAGGAATAAGAGGAAACTTGTCAGAGGGACGATGTTTACGACAGGAGGAACTAAAGAGGAACGACGTATGTCTGAGGGGAACGACGTATACGACTGGAGGAAGTAAAGAGGATTGATGTATGTCAGAGGGGAACGATGTGTGCGACAGCAGGAACTAAAAAGGAACGACGTATGTCAGAGGGGAACAGCGTGTGTGACAGGAGGAACTAAAGAGAAACGACATATGTCAGAGGGGAACGATGTGTGCGACAGTAGGAACTAAAGAGGAACGACGTCTGTCAGAGGGGAACGACGTGTGTGACAGGAGGAACTAAAGAGAAACGACGTATGTCAGAGGGGAACAACGTGTGTGACAGGAGGAACTAAAGAGAAACGACGTATGTCAGAGGGAAACGATGTGTATGACTGGAGGAACAAAAGAGGAATGACGTGTGTCAGAGGGGAATGACGTGTACGACAGGAGGAACTAAAGAGGAACGACGTATGTCAGAGGGGAATGAAGTATACGACAGGAGGAACTAAAGAGAAACGACGTGTAAGACAGGAGGAACTAAAGAGGAACGACGTATGTAAGAGGGGAACGACGTGAGCGCCAGGAGGAACTAAAGAGGAAGGACGTATGACAGAGGGGAACGACGTGTGCAAAAAGGGGGAACTAAAGAGGACGACATAATGTCAGAGGGGAATGAAGTATACGACAGGAGGAACTAAAGAGGAATGACGTATGTCAGAGGGGGACGACGTGTACGACAGGAGGAACTAAAGAGGAACGATGTATGTCAGGGGAACACGTGTACGACAGGAGGAACTAAAGAGGAACGAGTATGTCAGAGGGGAACGATGTGTACGACAGGAGGAAAATAAAGAGGAACTACGTATGTCAATGGGAACGCGTTTTACAACCCGGAGGAACTAAAGAGGAATGACGTAATGTTGAGGGAACGACGTTTACAACAGGAGGAACTAAAGAGGAATGACGTATGTCTGAGGGGAATGACGTATACGACTGGAGGAACTAAAGAGGAACGACGTATGTCAGAGAGGAACGATGTGTACGACAGGAGGAACTAAAGAGGAACGACGTCTGTCAGAGGGGAACAACGTGTGCGACAGGAGGAACTAAAGAGGAACGCATATGTCAGGGGGAACGACGTGTACGACAGGAGGAACTAAAGAGGAACAACGTATGTCAGAGGGGAACGATGTTTACGACAGGAGGAACTAAAGAGGAACGACGTATGTCTGAGGGGAACGACGTATACGACTGGAGGAAGTAAAGAGGATTGATGTATGTCAGAGGGGAACGATGTGTGCGACAGCAGGAACTAAAAAGGAACGACGTATGTCAGAGGGGAACAGCGTGTGTGACAGGAGGAACTAAAGAGAAACGACGTATGTCAGAGGGGAACGATGTGTATGACAGGAGGAACTAAAGAGGAACGACATATGTCAGAGGGGAACGATGTGTGCGACAGTAGGAACTAAAGAGGAACGACGTCTGTCAGAGGGGAACGACGTGTGTGACAGGAGGAACTAAAGAGAAACGACTTATGTCAGAGGGGAACTACGTGTGTGACAGGAGGAACTAAAGAGAAACGACGTATGTCAGAGGGAAACGATGTGTATGACTGGAGGAACAAAAGAGGAATGACGTGTGTCAGAGGGGAATGACGTGTACGACAGGAGGAACTAAAGAGGAATGATTTATGTCAGAGGGGAATGAAGTATACGACAGGAGGAACTAAAGAGGAACGACGTATGTCAGAGGGGAACGATGGGTACGACAGGAGGAACTAAAGAGGAACGACGTGTACGACAGGAGGAACTAAAGAGGAACGACGTGTGTCAGAGGGGAACGACGTTTACGACCGGAGGAACTAAAGAGGATTGATGTATGTCAGAGGGGAACGATGTGTGCGACAGTAGGAACTAAAGAGGAACGAAGTATGTCAGAGGGGAACAACGTGTGCAACAGGAGGAACTAAAGAGGAACGACATATGTCAGAGGGGAACGACGTGTGCAACAGGAGGAACTAAAGAGGAACGACATATGTCAGAGGGGACCAACGTGTACGACAGGAGGAACTAAAGAGGAACGACGTGTACGACAGGAGGAACTAAAGAGGAACGACGTGTACAACAGGAGGAACTAAAGAGGAACAACGTGTGTCAGAGGGGAAGGATGTGTACGACCAGAGGAACTAAAAAGGAATGATGTATGTCAGAGGGGAACGATGTGTGCGACAGTAGGAACTAAAGAGGAACGACGTATGTCGGAGGGGAACGACGTGTACGACCGGAGGAACTAAAGAGGAACGACGTGTACGACAGGAGGAACTAAAGAGGAACGATTTATGTCAGAGGGGAACGATGGGTACGACAGGAGGAACTAAAGAGGAACGACGTGTACGACAGTGGGTACTAAAGAAGAACTACGTATGTCAGAACGGAACGATGTGTACGACAGGAGAAACTAAAGAGGAACGACCGTATGTCAGAGGGGGAACGACGTGTACGACGGAGGAACTAAAGAGGAACTCGTGTACGACCGGGGAACTAAAGAGGAACGACGTGTACGACAGGAGGAACTAAAGAGGAACGATTTATGTCAGAGGGGAACGATGGGTACGACAGGAGGAACTAAAGAGGAACGACGTGTACGACAGGAGGAACTAAAGAGGAACGACGTATGTCAGAGGGGAATGATGTGTGCGACAGTAGGAACTAAAGAGGAACGACGTATGTCAGAGGGGAGCAACGTGTGTGACAGGAGGAACTAAAGAGGAACGACATATGTCAAAGGGGGCGACGTGGGACGAAAAGGAGGAACTAAAGAGGAACGACGTATGCCAGAGGGGAACGACGTTTACGACAGGAGGAACTAAAGAGGAATGACGTATGTCTGAGTGGAATGACGTATACGACAGGAGGAACTAAAGAGGAACGACGTATGTCAGAGGGGAACGACGTGTACGACAGGAGGAACTAAAGAGGAACGACGTATACGACTGGAGGAAATAAAGAGGAACAACGTGTTTCAGAGGGGAACGACGTGTACGACCGGGGAACTAAAGAGGATTGATGTATGTCAGAGGGGAACGATGTGTGCGACAGTAGGAACTAAAGAGGAACGACGTATGTCAGAGGGGAACAGCGTGTGTGACAGGAGGAACTAAAGAGGAATGACGTATGTCAGAGGGGAACGACGTGTACAACAGGAGGAACTAAAGAGGAACGACGTATGTCAGAGGGGAACGACGTGTACGACAGGAGGAACTAAAGAGGAAAGACGTGTGTGAGAGGAGTACGACAAGCACGACAGGAGGAACTAAAGAGGAAAAAACGATGTAAAGTCAGAGGGGAACGACGTGTACAACAGGGGAACTAAAGAGGAACGACGTATGTCTGAGGGGAACGAAAGTGTACGACAGGAGGGAAATAAAGATGAATGACGTGTACGAAGGAGGAACTAAAGAGGAACGACCTGTGGGCAGGGGAACGACGTGTACGATCGGAGGAACTAAAGAGGAACGATGTTTGTCAGAGGGGAACGATGTGTGCGACAGAAGGAACTAAAGAGGAACGACTTATGTGATAGGGGAACGACGTTTACAACAGGAGGAACTAAAGAGGAACGACGTATGTCTGAGGAGAACGACGTACACGACTGGAGGAAATAAAGAGGAACAACGTGTGTCAGAGGGGAACAACGTGTACGACCGGAGGAACTAAAGAGGATTGATGTATGTCAGAGGGGAACGATGTGTGCGACAGTAGGAACTAAAGAGGAACGACGTATGTCAGAGGGGAAAAAGCCCTGTGTGACAGGAGGAAATAAAGAGGAACCCACGTATGTCAGAGGGGAACGATGTGTTCGACAGGAGGAAAATAAAGAGGAACGACGTATGTCAAGGGGAACGATGTGTACAACAGGAGTAACTACAGAAGAACGACGTATGTCAGAGGGGAATGATGTGTACAACAGGAGGAACTAAAGAGGAACGACGTATGTCAGAGGGGAACTACATGTACGACAGGAGGAACTAAAGAGGAACGACGTATGTCAGAGGGGAACGACGTGTGTGACAGGAGGAACTAAAGAGGAACGACGTATGTCAGAGGGGAACGACGTGTACGACAGGAGGAACTAAAGAGGAACGACGTATGTCAGAGGGGAATGACGTGTACAACAGGAGGAACTAAAGAGGAACGACGTATGTCAGAGGGGAATGAAGTATACGACAGGAGGAACTAAAGAGGAACGACGTATGTCAGAGGGGAACAGCGTGTGTGACAGGAGGAACTAAAGAGGAACGACGTATGTCAGAGGGGAACGACGTGTACGACAGGAGGAACTAAAGAGGAACGACGTATGTCAGAGGGGAACGACGTGTACAACAGGAGGAACTAAAGAGGACGACGTATGTCAGAGGGGAATGACGTATACGACAGGAGGAACTAAAGAGGAATGACGTATGTCAGAGGGGAACGACGTGTACAACAGGAGGAACTAAAGAGGAACGATGTATGTCAGAGGGGAACGACGTGTACAACAGGAGGAACTAAAGAGGAACGACATAAGTCAGAGGGGAACGTTGTGTACGACAGGAGGAACTAAAGAGGAATGACGTTTTGTCAGAGGGGAACGACGTGTACAAAAAGGAGGAATAAAGAGGGAAAGACGTATGTCAGAGGGGAATGACGTATACGACAGGAGGAACTAAAGAGGAACGACATGTATGACAGGAAGAACTAAAGAGGAACGGCGTGTGTCAGAGGGGAACGACGTGTACGACCGAAGGAA
Source organism: Phyllomedusa bahiana (assembly GCA_025379985.1). Taxonomy (NCBI): domain Eukaryota; kingdom Metazoa; phylum Chordata; class Amphibia; order Anura; family Hylidae; genus Phyllomedusa; species Phyllomedusa bahiana. Next base: position 12,637 of record JAODAL010045397.1, read on the forward strand.
CTAAACAGGAATGATGTATGTCAGAGGGGAACCAAAGAGGAAAAAAGAAAATGGACCCGGCGCACGTGTGGTCAAGAAAAGCCCGAGCTATAGGCTTTAGCTAAAAATAGTTTTTATTCTTAAAAATGCAACGGAGCACCCGCGCTTCATCAGAAGTATACAGTACAATGAGAGTGGACACAATATATATAACAAAGGCATCCGCTGTAATTGGATACATTGTTTTTCTAGTGAGTGACGTGAAGATACGGGTGATCAGTGATGAAACTGAGAAGGTCCAAGAGCATTGGAGGGAAGGGTGTCAATCAAAGGTGTTAGAAGAACAAAGAAAGAAGAGACAAGAGGATAGGAAGATGAGCCGTCAATCAACGGAATAAAGAGAAGCGTGTAAAAAACAATGAATTACAAAAAAAAACAGTGCGTTAGAGAAATGTGTTATTTTTTTTCAATGAAAGAGCTGTAAATTTAAAAAGCTAGAGTCTGTGATGTAGATAAATAAAAGTAAATAAAGTTGAATATCAGCGAGTATAGATAAATCCCTAAAAAACTGTATAAATGTAGGGAGAAGAAGGTCGCCAATAGGAAAGAGGGGGGTAATATGAATACACCAATTTGGGGGACCTTGTTAGTATTTCAGAATATGAGGCGCTAAAATATCAGGGTTACGGAGCGCCGAAAAATTCATAAAAGTGTAGAAATGGTGTGATTGGTTAGGCTTGGTGAAGGGAAGTATGAATAAACCTATGAAGTTAAATTCAGAAGCCGTAATGATTGGTCGTAATACGGCGGCGATTAAAAAACCAGCCTATGATATTGGGAGATAGCCTTTTAACCTGATTGGTGCTATTTAACCCGGGAGATATGGGAAAAAACCAATGAGAAAAGGAGCTACTTCCTATGGGAAATAACATAGAGAAAAATACCTATGCATGTGAAGCTAGTGTGCTGTGTTGGGCTTTGGTCGCGTGGAATTATAAGCAGACCAATCAGAAGTGGAGCTACTTCTCTGTGGGAAATAACATAGAGAAATGTATCTGTACAAGTAGAACTAGTGTCCTGTGATTGGTGCTTTAGGTCGCGGGAATTATGAGCGAAACAATCAGAAGTGGAGCTACTTCCCTATGGGAAATAACATAGAGGAATATATCTATGCATGTGGAGCTGGTGTACTGTGATTGGTGCTTTAGGTCGCGGGAATTATAAGCGAACCAATCAAAAGGGGAGCTACTTCTCTATGGGAAATTGTATAGTAAAAAAGTTTGTCGTTTAATTGCGGGCCAAAATGATGCGATTGGTATTTGGAGCCGCGGGGGTTTCAAGCGGACCAATGGGAAAAGGAGTTACTTTCCTGTGAGAAAATACCTATGGAAAACTTTTCAAAGCAAATATATTATTAGTAGGTGTGTTTAGAAGAAAAGGATACAGGCAAATTATGCGGAAAGAGAAAATGTTACTAAGTTAAAAGGTGCACAGTAAGAATATGTCTATTTGGAGGATGAATAGAACTCCAAATGGCAGTACATAATGGTACACATAATAATAAAAGTTAAAACGAGAATAAAAGAACACACATATTAGCTGTTTTAATAATAAATTAGCTCGGGAATAGTGCTGAGAAGCCGGGGACTAGGTTGTATGGTTGTATGTATAGAAATTCTGGATTGGTGGTAGGTCCCGACGTGGGTCGGGTTGGGATCTCTACTGACTTATTCTAATAGACTAATTCCGTAGCATCATTTAGGCCTTTGGGATACAGAGTTTGCAACCTGTAGATCCACAACATTTCTCTTTTTTGGAGAGCTTGTAAGCGATTGGGTAGTTTGGAAGGAATAAAGTCCACAGGAGTGATATTTAGGACTTTAAAGTCTTATTGATGATGTTTGTTGCAGTGACGAGAGACACTCTGTAGTGGGTCACCTCGTTTAACGCATGTTCTATGGCCATTGAGGCGAATGTGTAGGGGACGAGATGTTCTGCCTACGTACTGCATCTTGCAGATACATTCAATGACATAAATAACGTAGGAACTTTTGCAGTTGAGTTCATGTTTTATCGGATACATTTCTTTCGTAGTATTGGAAGTAATTTGAGATTTGGTGCTGATACTTAAACAGCAAAGACAGAGAGGGGAGCCACAGGGGGAGCTACCAGGGTTAGTTGAATTAGTATTCTGGAATTTCGTAGAATCTCTTATCCGGCTGGGAGCTACCAAATTTTTGATATTGGGCGCTCTTCTTTAGATGATGCCTGGTTTATCTGGTAGGAGTGGACCTAGGAAGGGGTCTTTTTTCAGGATATACCAATGTTGGTCTAAGGTTCTACGAATTTTCGATCGTGAAGAGTTATACCGTGTGATGAGTGAGAATTTTATTTTTGAGGTGTTGTCCCCTTCTTCTTTGGTCTTTTTCTCTAGACAATCTCTTTGTGTCAATGTTTTGACTCTCTCTTTCGCATTAGATAATAATTGTTCAGGGTATTTTTTCTCCCTGAACCTATTTTCTAGGATTTCGATCTGACGGTTACAATCGGAGTCTTCAGTGCAGTTCTTCCTTATTCTCTTAAATTGCCCATAAGGTATTTTACACAGCCAAGGCTTGTGATGTGCACTCCTAAAATGAATATATGTATTGCTATCTATGGATTTGAAATGGGTAGTAGTAATAAATTTTCCTTGTTGTAAGGAGATGTTTAGATCTAAAAATTCTATAGTCTCTACACTGGTTTTAGCTACGAAACAGATCCCTTTGGTGTTGTTATTCAAATGGTTATTGAATAGTGGGATGAGGTCAGAAGGTCCGGACCATACAAAAAAGAGGTCATCTATATATCTCTTATAGAGAGATATATATTGAAAAAAAGTTGGTTGATCATAGATATATTCTGCCTCATAGGCCCCCATGAAGATGTTTGCATATGAGGGGGCGACTCTTGTGCCCATGGCCATTCCCCGTATCTGCCTATAGGTGGCGCCATTGTGATGGAAAAAGTTGTTTTCTAATATCAATTCGAGACCCTCAATTAGGAATTTTTTCTTTAGAGGATTTAATGAAAGGTCTGTGTCTAGCATGTCACTGACACACTGTATTCCAATGTGGTGCTGGATGTTGGAATAAAGGGCCGATACGTCAGCTGTGATCAAAGTATAATTTTTGTTAGGAGGGAGTTCAGATAAATAGTTGATGAGCTGTCCAGAGTCTCTGAGATAACTTTGTAGATTGGTAACAAAAGGTTGTAAATGCAAGTCTAAATAATGAGATAACTGGCTGGTGGTAGAATTGATGCCGGAAATTATGAGGCGACCAAGGGGTGAGGTGAGATTTTTGTGGATTTTTGGGAGGTAATAGAAGAACGGATGGCTGTGTTCAGGGATGTGGATGAAGTATTTTTCTTTTTTGTCGATGATATTCAATGTAAGAGCGTCATTCAGAAAAGTTAAGAGTTTTTGCTGTAGTTCTGGAAAAGGATCTAATTGGCATATTTCATAGTAGGAAGTGTCATTCAATATGTTATTGGCTTCCAGCTGATATGCTGTATGGTCAAGAATGACTGTACCACCACCCTTGTCCGCTGGTCTAATGACAATAGAATGTTTTTTCTTTAGATTATTAAGTGCCTGTAGCTCATCTTTACTCAAATTAGAAGCTTGTTGTGTTGGAGTAATAGTTTGTAGTTCGTCTGAAACAATGTTTTGGAAAGTTTTTAGGTAATGTCCCTGAGAATGAATAGGGTAAAATTTGGACTTGCCTTTAAGTTGTATTTTTGGAAGAGGAGCTGTATCAGAACTAGTAACTATTGGATGTATGGCAAAATGCCTGGCTAGGGTGAGTTTCCGGATTAGATGATGGAAATCAATAAAAAGATCAAAAGAATTAAGATTATTGTTGGTTGGGCAGAATAACAGGCCCTTGGATAGAACTTGTATTTCGTGGTTATTTAGAGAATATTGTGAGAGATTGAAGATTCCTAATTTTTGTAAATCTAGGACAGTAGGTGGAGGTAAAGCTATTTGGGTGTTGGACAGTCTTTTTTTCCTGTGGGTTCCAGCTCGGCAACCCCTGAAGTGTTTTTTCTTTTGGCTCCTGTTTTGATTTTTGGAGGTCGGGCTGGTAAGGTATTGATTTGAGGTGTCCCTAAAAAAAGAGGTGTGTTGAGACCTTCCAAATTCATTTCTGTAGTGGAGTCTATCTCGATGAGATCTATAGATGTTTCATGGGTGGACAATTGTGATAAGGTTAGAGTGGTGGGAGTGGGAATGGTCTGTTTTATATGCATTGTGTTCCATTTTTAATTTCTCAAATCTCTCACGGATGGTCTGAGCCTTGTTTACTAATGTTGAAGGAGAGAGTGGTTGATTTGTGGGGGCTATCTCAATATTTGATTTTGTCATGGGTTTGCGGAGAGGTAGCTTCATTAGTAATAAACTTTGTAAAGTTTTTTTCGAATAAAGACATGGTTTTGTACGATAATTGGCTTATATCGATAACCGGTATGTCAGAAGAGGGTTCAAAGCTTTTTTGGTCCGTAGAAGATGTGGTAGAAACATCATCTTTGGATCCGGCATTATTCACTAAAGTGGGTAGTTCTGGTGGATTCAGGATTCTTTCCGTAATAGAAATGGGTAGTTTTTCTTTTTCTGGAGAAGTGAGTGGTATAACTTCTTGTGAAGAAATGACAGAGGCAGTGTGTGTTGTTCTGGATAAATGGGGAGAGTTTGTATCACCATTCTGATTGGCCTGTATAGGGTATTTTTTGGTATTAAAGAAAGGGGTTTTGGGTCTGGCCCCCATTTCTGAGTATGATCTTGTGTGTTCTCTGTTGGGGGTAGTTGAGCTGTTCTTTCTATTTCCATTACGGAATTTTGAATTATAAAATGCTGAAGGTTTGGATCGGTTAGGTGCTTTCGGTTTGTCTGCATCTATATTCTCTCTATGGGGCTCGAATTTTTCTATTGTGTTTTTATTTCTATTGTTGTCTTGTTTTTCTGTTTTGTCTCGGTTAAGTTTGCCCTTTTTCCTAGAGTAAAGGTTATTTTCGTATTTCTTGACCTCAGAGGTCACTCTGTTGTTCATTTTAGAAAAGTCTTTATGTAACTCGAATTTTTGTAGAGCTTCTAGGATGTTCTCTATATCTAGGAGGGCATAGTCTATTAATTTTGATCTTTTTTGGATCAATAATTCAATTAGTTGGTATGAACAAGTGTTAAGTGTTTCTTCCCAATCCTGGGTGAACAGGGTGTCTGATGGAAAGGTAGGGGGGAGATCTATTTGTAGACCCTTGGGAATTATTGATAATTTTTTATACATATTTAAAAACATAGTGTCCAAATAATGTTGTGCTTCGAAGCACAACCTTTTTTCCAAAGTATTAAAAAGAGATAACATAGTTTGTGTATCTTCTTCGGAAAAAATAGTACTCATCTCCGAGCTGGAGTTGTTGGAGGTGTAGTCAGTGTCCTCATGAAGTTCTTGCAGGAAGGTTTCCCTCATTGTAAGACGATTTCGGAAATAGTCCATGGTAGTAGATGGCAGCCAAATCCCTCGTAGACCGGAGAAAACTGCTAGCGGAATCTCCGTAAAGATGTATGTATAGGAAAAAGAAAAAAAAGAGAGGGGGCGCACAATAGTGTTATACTGTAATTACTGGACGAAAATAAAAATAGAGGTAGATTCTCACCTTTGAGTGTTGCGCTATTACTGTAGAGGCACAACACTCATATGCGTTTACAGGGCTATTTATATTCCGTAGCCCTTAGTACGGCAGCCGCTGGTCTCTGATGCTCCGCTCCGTGACCCGGTGGGAGATAGACGCCAAAGAGGAAAAAAGAATAAAAACTATTTTTAGCTTAAGCCTATAGCTCGGGCTTTTCTTGACCACATGTGCTCCGGGTCCATTTTCTTTTTTCCTCTTTGGCATCAGAGACCAGCGGCTGCCGTACTAAGGGCTACGGAATATAAATAGCCCTGTAAACGCATATGAGTGTTGTGCCTCTACAGTAATAGCGCAACACTCAAAGGTGAGAATCTACCTCTATTTTTATTTTCGTCCAGTAATTACAGTATAACACTATTGTGCGCCCCCTCTCTTTTTTTCTTTTTCCTATACATACGTCTTTACGGAGATTCCGCTAGCAGTTTTCTCCTGTCTACGAGGGATTTGGCTGCCATCTACTACCATGGACTCTTTTCGAAACCGGCTTACAACGAGGGAAACCTTCCTGCAAGAACTTCACGAGGAAGTGAACTACACCTCCAACAATTCCAACTCGGAGATAAGTACTATTTTTTCCAAGGAAGATACTCAAACTATGTTATCTCTTTTCAACACTCTGGAGAAAAAGTTATGCTTTGAAGCACAACATTATTCGGACACTATGTTTTTAAATATGTATAAAAAATTATCAATTCTTCCCAAGGGTCTACAAATAGATCTCCCCCCTACCTTAGCATCAGACACCCAGTTCAGCCAGGATTGGGAAGTGATACTCAACACTTGCTCATACCAATTAATCGAACTATTGATCCAAAAAAGATCAAAATTAATAGACTATGCCCTCTTAGATATAGAGAACATCCTAGAAGCTCTACAAAAATTCGAGTTACATAAAGACTTTTCTAAAATGAACAACAGAGTGACCTCTGAGGTCAAGAAATACGAAAATAACCTTTTCTCTAGGAAAAAGGGCAAACTTAACCGAGACAAATCAGAAAAACAAGACAACAATAGAAATAAAAACACAATAGAAAAATTCGAGCCCCATAGAGAGAATATAGATGCAGACAAACCGAAAGCACCTAACCAATCTAAACCTTCAGCATTTTAGAATTCAAAATTCCGTAATGGAAATAGAAAGAACAGCTCAACTATCCCCAACAGAGAACACACAAGATCATACTCAGAAATGGGGGCCAGACCCAAAACCCCTTTCTTTAATACCAAAAAAGACCCTATACAGGCCAATCAGAATGGTGATACAAACTCTCCTCATTTATCCAGAACAACACACACTGCCTCTGTCATTTCTTCACAAGAAGTTATACCACTCACTTCTCCAGAAAAAGAAAAACTACCCATTTCTATTACGGAAAGAAACCTGAATCCACCAGAACTACCCACTTTAGTGAATAATGCCGGATCCAAAGATGATGTTTCTACCACATCTTCTACGGACCAAAAGGGCTTTGAACCCTCTTCTGACATACCGGTTATCGACATAAGCCAATTATCGTACAAAACCATGTCTTTATTCGAAAAAAACTTTACAAAGTTTATTACTAATGAACCTACCTCTCCGCAAACCCATGACATATCAAATATTGAGATAGCCCCCACAAATCAACCACTCTCTCCTTCAACATTAGTAAACAAGGCTCAGACCATCCGTGAGAGATTTGAGAAATTAAAAATGGAACACAATGCATATAAAACAGACCTTTCTACCATTCCCACTCCCACCACTCTAACCTTATCACAATTGTCCACCCATGAAACATCTATAGATCTCATCGAGATAGACTCCACTACAGAAATGAATTTGGAAGGTCTCAACACACCTCTTTTTTTTAGGGACACCTCAAATCAATACCTTACCAGCCCGACCTCCAAAAATCAAAACAGGAGCCAAAAGAAAAAACACTTCAGGGGTTGCCGAGCTGGAACCCACAGGAAAAAAAGACTGTCCAACACCCAAATAGCTTTACCTCCACCTACTGTCCTAGATTTACAAAAATTAGGAATCTTCAATCTCTCACAATATTCTCTAAATAACTACGAAATACAAGTTCTATCCAAGGGCCTGTTATTCAGCCCAACCAACAATAATCTTAATTCTTTTGATCTTTTTGTTGATTTCCATCATCTAATCCTCACCCTAGCCAGGCATTTTGCCATACATCCAATAGTTACTAGTTCTGATACAGCTCCTCTTCCAAAAATTCAATTGAAAGGCAAGTCAAAATTTTACCCTATTCATTCTCAGGGACACTACCTAAAAACTTTTCAAAACATTGTCTCAGACGAAATACATACTATTACCCCAACACCACAATCTTCAAATTTGAGTAAAGATGAGGCACTTAATAATCTAAAGAAAAACCATTCTATTGTCATTAGACCAGCGGACAAAGGTGGTGGTACAGTCATTCTTGACCATACAGCATATCAGCTGGAAGCCAATAACATACTGAATGACACCTCCTACTATGAAATATGCCAATTAGACCCTTTTCCAGAACTACAGCAAAAACTTTTAACTTTTCTGAATGACGCCCTTACATTGAATATCATCGACAAAAAAGAAAAATACTTCATCCACATCCCTGAACACAGCCATCCGTTCTTCTATTACCTTCCAAAAATCCACAAAAATCTCACTTCACCCTCTGGACGCCCCATAATTTCCGGCATCAATTCTACCACCAGCCAGTTATCTCATTATTTAGACTTGCATTTACAACCTTTTGTTACCAATCTACAAAGTTATCTCAGAGACTCTGGACAGCTCATCAACTATTTATCTGAACTCCCTCCTAACAAAAATTATACTTTGATCACAGCTGACATATCGGCCCTCTATTCCAACATCCAGTACCACATTGGAATACAGTGTGTCAGTGATATGCTAGACACAGACCCCTCACTAAATCCCCTAAAGAAAAAATTCCTAATTGAGGGTCTCAAATTGATATTAGAAAATAACTTTTTCCATCACAACGGCGCCACCTATCGGCAGATACGGGGAACGGCCATGGGCACAAGAGTCGCCCCCTCATATGCAAACATCTTCATGGGGGCCTATGAGGCAGAATACATTTACGATCAACCAATATTTTTTCAATATATATCTCTCTACAAGAGATATATAGATGACCTCTTTTTTGTATGGTCCGGACCTTCTGACCTCATCCCACTATTCATTAACCATTTGAATAACAACACCAAAGGGATCTGTTTCGTAGCTAAAACCAGTGTAGAGACTATAGAATTTTTAGATCTAAACATCTCCTTACAACAAGGAAAATTCATTACCACTACCCATTTCAAATCCGTAGATAGCAATACATATATTCATTTTAGGAGTGCACATCACAAGCCTTGGCTGTGTAACATACCTTATGGGCAATTTAAGAGAATAAGGAAGAACTGCACTGAAGACTCCGATTGCAACCGTCAGATCGAAATCATAGAAAATAGGTTCAGGGAGAAAAAATACCCTGAACAATTATTATCTAATGCGAAAGAGAGAGTCAAAACATTGACACAAAGAGATTGTCTAGAGAAAAAGACCAAAGAAGAAGGGGACAACACCTCAAAAATAAAATTCTCACTCATCACACGGTATAACTCTTCACGATCGAAAATTCGTAGAACCTTAGACCAACATTGGTATATCCTGAAAAAAGACCCCTTCCTAGGTCCACTCCTACCAGATAAACCAGGCATCATCTACAGAAGCGCGCCCAATATCAAAAATTTGGTAGCTCCCAGCCGGATAAGGGATTCTACGGAATTCCAAAACACTAATCCCACCAATCCTGGTAGCTCCCCCTGTGGCTCCCCTCTCTGTCTTTGCTGTTTAAGTATCAGCACCAAATCTCAAATTACTTCCAATACTACGAAAGAAATGTATCCGATAAAACATGAACTCAACTGCAAAAGTTCCTACGTTATTTATGTCATTGAATGTAGTTGCAAGATGCAGTACGTAGGCAGAACATCTCGTCCCCTACACATTCGCCTCAATGGCCATAGAGCATGCGTTAAACGAGGTGACCCACTACAGAGTGTCTCTCGTCACTGCAACAAACATCATCAATAAGACTTTAAAGTCCTAAATATCACTCCTGTGGACTTTATTCCTTCCAAACTACCCAATCGCTTACAAGCTCTCCAAAAAAGAGAAATGTTGTGGATCTACAGGTTGCAAACTCTGTATCCCAAAGGCCTAAATGATGCTACGGAATTAGTCTATTAGAATAAGTCAGTAGAGATCCCAACCCGACCCACGTCGGGACCTACCACCAATCCAGAATTTCTATACATACAACCATACAACCTAGTCCCCGGCTTCTCAGCACTATTCCCGAGCTAATTTTATTATAAACAGCTAATATGTGTGTTCTTTTATTCTCGTTTTAACTTTTATTATTATGTGTACCATTATGTACTGCCATTTGGAGTTCTATTCATCCTCCAAATAGACATATTCTTACTGTGCACCTTTTAACTTAGTAACATTTTCTCTTTCCGCATAATTTGCCTGTATCCTTTTCTTCTAAACACACCTACTAATAATATATTTGCTTTGAAAAGTTTTCCATAGGTATTTTCTCACAGGGAAGTAACTCCTTTTCCCATTGGTCCGCTTGAAACCCCCGCGGCTCCAAACACCAATCGCATCATTTTGGTCCGCAATTAAACGACAAACTTTTTTACTATACAATTTCCCATAGTGAAGTAGCTCCCCTTTTGATTGGTTCGCTTATAATTCCCGCGACCTAAAGCACCAATCACAGTACACCAGCTCCACATGCATAGATATATTCCTCTATGTTATTTCCCATAGGGAAGTAGCTCCACTTCTGATTGTTTCGCTCATAATTCCCGCGACCTAAAGCACCAATCACAGGACACTAGTTCTACTTGTACAGATACATTTCTCTATGTTATTTCCCACAGAGAAGTAGCTCCACTTCTGATTGGTCTGCTTATAATTCCCGCGACCTAAAGCACCAATCACAGCACACTAGCTTCACATGCATAGGTATTTTTCTCTATGTTATTTCCCATAGAGAAGTAGCTCCTTTTCTCATTGGTTTATCCATATCTCCCGGGTTAAATAGCACCAATCAGGTTACAAGGCTATCTCCCAACTATCATAGGCTGGTTTATAATCGCCGCCGTATTCACGACCAATCATTACGGCTTCTGATATTTATACTTCATAGGTTTATTCATACTTCCCTTCACCAAGCCTAACCAATCACACCATTTCTACACTTTTATGAATTTTTTCGGCACTCCGTAACCCTGATATTTTAGCGCCTCATATTCTGAAATACTAACAAGGTCACCCATTGGTGTATTCATATTACCCGCCCTCTTTCCTATTGGCCGCCCTTCTTCTCCCTACATTTATACAGTTTTTAGGGATTTATCTATACTCGCTGATATTCAACTTTATTTACTGTGATTTATCTACATCACAGACTCTAGCTTTATAAATTTACAGCCTCTTTCATTGAAAACATAACACATTTCTCTAACGCACTGTTTATTTTGTAATTCATTGTTTTTTACACGCTTCTCTTTATTCCGTTGATTGACGGCTCATCTTCCTATCCTCGTGCCTCTTCTTGCATAGTTCTTCTAACACCTTTGATTGACACCCTTCCCTCCAATGCTCTTGGACCTACTCAGTTTCATCACTGATCACCCGTATCTTCACGTCACTCACTAAAGAAAAAAATGTATCCAATTACAGCGGATGTTTTGTTATATATATTGTGTCCACTCTCATTGTACTGTATACTTCTGATGAAGCGCGGGTGCTCGCGCGAAACGCGTCAAGTTTTAATCTGTTTGTTTCTTAATTTTGTATCGGTAACTCCGTTGCATTTTTAAGAATAAAAACTATTTTTAGCTAAAGCCTAAAGCTCAGGCTTTTCTTGACCATACGTGCGCCGGGTCCATTTTCTTTTTTCCTCTTTGGTGTCTATCTTCCACCGGGTCACGGAGCGGAGCATCAGAGACCAGCGGCTGCCGTACTAAGGGCTACGGAATATAAATAGCCCTGTAAAAGAATATGAGTGTTGTGCCTCTACAGTAATAGCGCAACACTCAGAGGTGAGAATCTACCTCTATTTTTATTTTCGTCCAGTAATTACAGTATAACACTATTGTGCGCCCCCTCTCTTTTTTCTTTTTCCTATACATATGTCAGAGGGGAACGACGTGTACGACAGGAGGAACTAAAGAGGAACGACGTATGTCAGAGGGGAACGACGTGTACGACAGGAGGAACTAAAGAGGAACGACGTATGTCAGAGGGGAACGACGTGTACGACAGGAGGAACTAAAGAGGAACGACGTGTACGACAGGAGGAACTAAAGAGGAACGACGTATGTCAGAGGGGAACGACGTGTACGACAGGAGGAACTAAAGAGGAACGACATATGTCAGAGGGGAACGACGTGTACGACAGGAGGAACTAAAGAGGAACGATGTATGTCAGAGGGGAACGACGTGTACGACAGGAGGAACTAAAGAGGAACGACGTATGTCAGAGGGGAACGACGTGTACGACAGGAGGAACTAAAGAGGAACGACGTGTACGACAGGAGGAACTAAAGAGGAACGACGTGTGTCAGAGGGGAACGACGTGTACGACAGGAGGAACTAAAGAGGAACGACGTATGTCAGAGGGGAACGACGTGTACGACAGGAGGAACTAAAGAGGAACGACTTTTAGGACAGGAGGAACTAAAGAGGAACGATGTGTGTCAGAGGGGAACGATGTGTAAGACAGTAGGAACTAAAGAGGAACTATGAGAGTCAGATCGGAACGACGTGTACAACAGGAGGAACTAAAGAGGAACGACGTATGTCAGAGGGGAACGACGTGTACGACAGGAGGAACTAAAGAGGAACGACGTATATGACAGGAGGAACTAAAGAGGAACGACGTATGTCAGAGGGGAACGACGTGTACGACAGGAGGAACTAAAGAGGAACGACGTATGTCAGAGGGGAACGACGTGTACGACAGGAGGAACTAAAGAGGAACGACGTATATGACAGGAGGAACTAAAGAGGAACGACGTATGTCAGAGGGGAACGACGTGTACGACAGGAGGAACTAAAGAGGAACGACGTATGTCAGAGGGGAACGATGTATACGACTGGAGGAAATACAGAGGAATGACGTGTACGACAGGAGGAACTAAAGAGTAACGACGTCTGTCAGAGGGGAACGACGTGTGTCGGAGGGGAACGACGTGTACGACATGAGGAACTAAAGAGGAACTACGTATGTCAGAGGGATGCAACGTGTACGACAGGAGGAACTAAAGAGGAACGACGTATGTCAGAGGGGAACGACGTGTACGACAGCAGGAACTAAAGAGGAACGACGTATGTCAGAGGGGAACGACGTGTACGACAGGAGGAACTAAAGAGGAACGACGTATGTCAGAGGGGAACCACATTTACGACAGGAGAAACTAAAGAAGAACGATGTGTGTCAGAGGGGAACGTCGTGTACGACAGGAGGAACTAAAGAGGAACGATGTATGTCAGAGGGATGTATGTCAGAGGGGAACGATGTGTGCGACAGTAGGAACTAAAGAGGAACGACGTATGTCAGAGGGGAACGATGTGTACGACAGGAGGAACTAAAGAGGAAAGACGTATGTCAGAGGGGAACGACGTGTACGACAGGAGGAACTAAAGAGGAACGACGTATGTCAGAGGGGAACGACGTGTATGACAGGAGGAACTAAAGAGGAACGACGTATGTCAGAGGGGAACGACGTGTACGACAGGAGGAACTAAAGAGGAATGACGTGTACGACAGGAGGAACTAAAGAGGAACGATGTATGTCAGAGGGGAACGACGTGTACGACAGGAGGAACTAAAGAGGAACGATGTTTGTCAGAGGGGAACGATGTGTGCGACAGGAGGAACTAAAGAGGAACGACGTGTGTCAGAGGGGAACGACGTGTACGACCGGAGGAACTAAAGAGGAATGATGTATGTCAGAGGCGAACGATGTGTGCGACAGTAGGAACTAAAGAGGAATGACGTATGTCAGAGGGGAACAACGTGTAAGACAGGAGGAACTAAAGAGGAACGACGGGTACGACAGGAGGAACTAAAGAGGAACGATGTATGTCAGAGGGGAACGACGGGTACGACAGGAGGAACTAAAGAGGAACGACGTGTACGTCAGGAGGAACTAAAGAGGAACGACGTATGTTAGAGGGGAACGACGTGCACGACAGAAGGAACTAAAGAGGAACGCCGTATGTCAGATGGTAACGACGTGTACGACAGGAGGGAACGACGTATGTCAGAGGGGACCAATCCGAACGACAGGAGGAACTAAAGAGGAACGACGTCTGTCAGAGGGGAACGACGTGTGTCGGAGGGGAACTACGTGTATCACAGGAGGAAATAAATTGGAACGACGTATGTCAGAGGGGAACGACGTGTACGACAGGAGAAACTAAAGAGGAACGACGTATGTCAGAGGGGAATGATGTATATCATAGGAGGACACTTGTTTGCAGAATTGATAAGGTATTACCACTAGAGATGGATGAATTTCTCAAAAATTCGATTCGGTGACTTCGCTGAATTTTCCGACAAATGTTTCGGTCCGAATTGCTTCGGGACGAATTGCGTTAAAAAGCAGCTATTTCCAGGCTGCACAGAGCCTGCAGAGTGCTGTAGAACATTGTGCCATGCTTAAATATGCAGAGGAAGCTTGGTTTGGTATTCATACAATGTTGTGTTTTAGTATGACACGCATATGACTGCTGCCGCTCTTAGAATCGCTTCACTATAAAATTCCCTGGGCACTTAAGAGGGCAAAACTGAGCAAAAAACTGAAGGGAGAATGTAGCCTGATAAAGTCATGCCAGAGAAAGCTGGAAAAAAACAAGCTGAGGGCTCAGGTGGCAACAGCAGTGACAGAGTGTGGAGGTGACGGCGGCAGCCACAGCAGCATGAGGTCAGACAGTGGCACAATGACATTCTGGAGGTGGCAAAAACATTAGTAGGCCACAGAGTGGAGGGCACGGCAGCAGCCACAGCAGCAGCATGAGGTCAGACAGTGGCACAATGACACAGTGTGTAGGTCACAGCAGCAGCCACAGCAGCGTGAGGTCAGAGAGTGGCACAATGACATTCTGGAGGTGGCAAAAACAGGAGTAGGCCACAGAGTTGCACAATGACACAGTGTGGAGGGCACAGCAGCAGCATGAGGTCAGACAGTTGCACAATGACATTCTGGAGGTGGCATAACAGTAGTAGGCTACAGAGTGGCACAATGACAGAGAGTGGAGGTGACGGCAGCAGCAGCATGAGATCAGAGAGTGGCACAATCACAGAGTGTGGAGGTGACGGCGGCAGCCACAGCAGCATGAGGTCAGACAGTGGCACAATGACATTCTGGAGGTAGCAAAAACAGTAGTAGGCCAGAGAGTGACACAATGACAGAGAGTGGAGGTGACGGCAGGAGCAACAGCATGAGGTCAGAGAGTGGCGCAATGACAGGGTGTGGAGGTGACCGCAGCAGCAACAACAGCAGCAGCAGCAGCAGCATGAGGTCATAGAGTGGCACAATGACCAGTCCCTGGTAAAGATGGTGGTAGGCAGATGGAGAAACTGTCAGCAGATGTGTGGCATCAGGCGGGTGGCGGCATCAGATTAGTGGCTGAGGCAGGTAGATTGAACCCAGACTCATTTCTCACAGTTGGGTGAGGCGTCATGGCTGATGTAGTCTGACGCCAAAGGCATTGGTGTGTGGAAATGCTGGCCGATCCACGCCTGATTCATCTTGACAAAGGTCAGTCGTACCACATTTCCCGTGGACAAGCGGGTTCTCCTTGGGGTAACGATGGCCCCCGCCGCAATGAACACCCGCTCTGATGCCACACTACTGGCCGGCAGGACAGCTTCTCCACTGCAAACTCGGCAAGTTGCGGCCACACATCCAGTTTGGCTGCCAAGTAGTCCAGCGGATCTTCTAACTGGGGTGGCAGAGTGCTGTCCAAGTAGGCCACCACCTGTTGGTTCAGGGACTGCTCCAGGTCCTGCTGCTGCTGGCGACTGCCCTCCACACTAGGAGGGTGAAGGAAGCTGCTCATCAGTGACTCCAGACTTAGGATGCTGCTGATGGAGCTGGTACTGCTCCTACCCCCCCACCTTCCACCACGGCAGGAGGACGTAAGCCCTGAAGAACCCCCCGGTCAGACCTGTCAGAGGAGGGATGATGCCGCACATAGGCAGTGACCAACTGACTACTGAGGATTTCCCTATAGTATTTGAGTTTGTCCTCCCTCTCAGCAGCTGGGAAAAAGGCTCCCATTTTGGACCGGTAGCGAGGGTCCAATAGGGTGGAGAGCCAGAAGTCATCCCTCTGTCGGATGGTGACTATTCGGCTGTCACTAGCCAGGCAAATCAGCATGCTGCGGGCCATCTGCACAAGTGACTCCGAGGGGCTCCCTGCTTACATCTCCACTGTATACCGCCACGGTGCTTGTGGGTCATTTGCTTCGTCTTCCTCATCTCCATCCACCTCCTCCAGCTGCTCCTGCTCCTCCTCTCTTGTCACCTGGGTAGAAAATCCACTCATTTCACCAGACAATGCTTGTGCTCCAATGTCCTCCTCCTCCTCCATTTCCGTCCCCACCGGACTCATGTGGCCGCGAGATGTAGTCGCCACGACTCCAGTCCCCTGCCCAGACAGATTTTTCAGCATCCGTAGTCCTGGCGACTGACAAATAACGTCGCCTCCTCGAATGGCCTCAGCAAACGGCAGGTGTCACGCATGAGCTGCCACTGGCTGACATCAAAGTTACACAGGGGAGTACTCCTGTCCGCCTGGATCATCAAAAAAATCGTTAATGGCCTTTCTCTGTTCATACAGTCGGTCCAACATGTGCATGCTGGAATTCCAATGGGTGGAAACATCGCATAACAGAGTGTGTTGGGGCAGGCCGTTCTGCTGCTGCAACTCGAGGAGGGTGTTCCTGGCTTTGTAGGAATGGATGAAGTGCATGCACAGTTTCCTGGCCATTTTCAGAATCTTCTGAAGATCGCTGGAAGACTTCAGGAACCTTTTCACAACCAGATTGAACATGTGCTACATGCAGGGCGCATGGACCATCCCTCCTTGGTGCAGCGCGGACACCATGTTACTCCCATTGTCCGTTACATGTTACATTGTCCGTTACATGTCCGTTGGTATGATGGAGCAGTACTTGTGGAGGCTGAGATGATGGTGGTGGTGGTGGAGGAGGAGGCGAACATTGGCGCAGGAGCCGCAGTTTGACAATGTGGAGGAGAAAGCGGCGTCTCCTGTCCAAGTTGTTGGTGTGCCTGGGCAGTAAGCACATTCACCCAGTGGGCCATGAAGGACATGTACTGGCCCTGACTGTAGTTACAGCTCCAGATGTCCGCGCTGCCGTGCACCTTGGAACAAACCGATAAGCTCAAGGACTGGCCCACCTTCTGTTCTACATATTTATGTAGTGCTGGTACTGCCTTTTTGGAAAAGAAATTACGGCTTGGAACTCTCCATCTAGGCTCGGCACAAGCCATTAGTTCTCTGAACGGTGCAGAGTCCACCATTTGGAAAGGGAGGGACTGCAGTACCAACAACTTGGACAGGAGCACGGTCAGCTTCTGCACCTTAGGATGGTTGGACGCATACTATTGTGTCTTTTCAATCGCCTCGCTGAACGACTGCTGGTGCCATGAGTAGTGAGGAGCAGGAGCATCTGGACCGGGAGATGATGGCAAAGAGAGACAGCTCCCTTCTGCAGAGGTGGTGGAGCCTTGACTGGCTGCAATGGCATGCGTGCCACTGGGCGCTGCTGCTGCTGCTGTTGCTGCGGCGGCAGGATGGACCACCACATCTGAGCCATGTTTCTCCCAGGCCACCGGATGGTGACGCTGCATGTGTTGACGCAAGGCCATGGTGCCAACGTTAGCTCCCTGGCCACGCTTCACTTTCTGCCCACAGATTCTACATATACCCATATTTGGCTCCTCCGGTGTCTTAGCAAAGAACTGCCACACCGCTGAGTATTTACCGCCAACGATCCGCACTGAGTGACTACTGCCGCCGCTGCCTCACTGAGACCCTGTGCCGCTACTTTCTTGGACCTGCAAAGCGGGTTTTCTACCCCGTGGCCGCTTGGCTCCCGACCTCACACTGCTGCTACCCTGCTGACTCACGGCCACACAACCCACTTGCTGGCTGCACCGCTGCCTGACGCGCAAGCTGACGCCCTCTTCTCCTGACGATGATGAAGCCCTTGCTTCACCCGGCTCCCAAGTGCGGTCGTCTACATCATCATCGATTTGTGTTTCATCGTCACTGCTGTCCTCATAGCCGGTCTTGGTATGCAGAGGCTGACCCCTCACAACATGACCTCTCATGCCACTCTCCACATCTATACTTTGGCACCTACTGCAAGAAACAGGGGATATTGGCAGCATTTCTTCGCTGCCAAGTAGCTGCTGACTGCCCTCCTCAAATTGTTCATCCTTGCTATATAGTGGCGCTGAGCCCAGACCACATAGTAGATCTCTGGCTGAGGGAACCGGATGGGAGAGAGGCGGGTTGTGGACAGGTGAGGGCCGCTGACCCGCTCCCGGGCCATGCCAACTAAGGGTTGTGTCTGACGTTCCCACCGACTCTTGACTGGTGTTGTCAGATGTCATCTGGAAGGAAGTGGATGACCTAGTCAACCAATCAAGAACCATGGGGTTGCTGAACAACACATGGCCGCTGGATGACAGCAGCAGTTGTGGCCTCACCGAGTGACCCCTGCTGCGACGTCCCCTTGCTGTACTGTGTCCTGGGCCTGCTCCAGGAATGATTGTGCCACTGCTACTCGCAGGTGAAGAGCCTGCCACCTCTCTGTCTGACATACTGTTTGTTCTAAAATGTACAGACACTGTTTGATGAAGATATCTGTATATGATAAATACACACCCTGCATTTGACTCCAAATTAACCCACTAACAAGCTTGGGTAATCCTTGGATATAAATTGTGTCAGGTGTGGGAATTGATTGAAAAACATTAGAACTCTGTTTGTACTTTTCATATCCATTGCTTACATATAGAAACAGTCTATATACTATTTGCATGAATTATTCTCTATACCTATTTCCCTTGACCAGATTAAATCAGATATTATAGGCTTGAAATGCACTGCCTCTGCAAGACCACTACCTTCAGGACATACCTATCTTGAATGACGCTGGAGACATTTAAAATGGAGTCACTATGAACTAACAAGAAAATAGCTTAAGCAAAGCAGACTAATATGACACAGAAATCATTTGGACATTTGTTGCGACACCCAGCACCCGGGACAAGTAAACAAGTCGGCGGTTTAAACGGCCTGGGGACGGTTTAACATTATGCAGAGCATGCAAAAAATGTATATTACCAAAATGAACTCGATATCTTATTAACTCATCCCATCAACTGTCAATTAACCAATGATCAGCTAACACATGCTATGACAAATGCTTACGTAACAAGTGATATAAAATGTCATGTACTTCCCTGTATTAAACAGAATTGCTTTCCAGACAAACGGTGTGA
>JAODAL010045398.1:0-31980 GCA_025379985.1 Phyllomedusa bahiana
CCCTAAAGGGTGTTGCCCCACTACAAAAATTTTTTTTCCAACATGTGGGGAAACCAAAATGAAGACGTTTTACAAATATATTGCGTTGTTCATTTTATTTTGTGAAGGAGCTAAAAATGTTTTTTATCACCTTCGGGGCTCTCTTTTTTCCCCAAAGGACTGACCTTGTACTTTTTCTTCCCTGCGTTTTTTCTATCTATGCAGGGATGAAAAGTCATCACAAAAGGTCACAGGCAGCAATTGAGAGCTTGTTGTTTTTCTGATCTTTCAGACAAAAACAGTAATTGCACGTTATTTTAGAAAATACCCTGCAGCGCTCCAGAGAAGCTTTTACTAATTAACTAATAAACAAAGAAGTCTGAATACATGGAGCTCATATACAAAAACAGACAGCTTGACCAGGAAGCGACAGAGAAAAGCAGCTTTTTTTCTTTCAGCATCCTATGAAACCGGGAAGGAGACAACCCCTTTAATTGGTGGAATAGCTGTGGAAGATCACTCTCAGGCTGTTTGAGAAAGAAAAGATCCTCTGTGAAAAGAGCCAATGTCTGTTCAAAGCATTTTACCCTAGAAACCTTCAAAGATGGGAGAGGATGTGAGGAACCTAGCGAGGGGCTCAATAGCCAGATTGAACAGATAGGGAGAAAGGGGGCATCCCTGTTTAGTGCCACATCTCAGGGAGAAGGGTAAGGATAAGAAGCCAGGGAGACAAATCTGGGCTTCGGGGTTACTGTACAAAGTGTGCAGGAATGTATGAAAAGGCCCTGTAAGTCCAATTTTGTCTAATACTAAGTCTAACCACCCCCAATTGACACTGTCAAAAGCCTTCTCGGTGTTGATTATGATTAGAGCCGAGTAATGGTGGTTATTTGGGTGTTTTTTCACTTCATCTAAGACCAGCAAAACTTTTCTAATATTAGTTATCGCCAACCTCTCTTTGATAAATCCTGATTGATGAGGTCCAATCAATTTAGGGATAATTGGGGCTAGGCGATCTGCCAGAATTTTTGAAAGTAATTTAAGATCCAAATTAATCAGGGAAATAGGGCGATAAGAAGAGGGTAATGTCGATAAGTAGGAGTTAAAGGGGTTTTGCCACGATGTAATGTTGAGTGGATACCCAAAATGGGGATTTTAATCACTTTTCTAAAATCGGTCATTAAAAAGTGAAGCTTGTGAGAGCTACACCTTGCTCGTCCCCCCTTTGTTTTTCCGGCAGTTTAAAATTAGACACACCCCGGGGGCTGATCTGGCCCCACTTGGGGTTTCGCTTCTTATCTCTGACAGGGAACATGAACCCGCTTGCAAAGGACTTGGGGAAAAAACCTTTTCTTTTTTTAAAAAAAATCCACTGGTTTTTAATGTGATTATTTGAGTAAAAACATTTACACGTTTTGCTTACTGGGTTTTGCTCAGCCCCCTCTCTCTCCCCCTGATGCTGCATCTTATGTTTATCTTCTCTTCTGAGCAGACAATAGGAAAGGAACTCACGTCTTGGCAAAATCCCTTTAAACAAAGATAAAAGGGTAGAGGTTATTTGAGTTTTCAGTGCTTTAAAAAATTCCCCAGTAAAACCATCAGGGCCTGGTGCTTTATTCGCTTTTAATTTTGTAATGGCTGTTTTAATTTCAAGTTCAGAAATAGGGGTCCCTAACATCGATACTTCTGTCAGGAGATTCGGAAGATTAATATTATTTAGCCAATCATGTGAGGCCTTATCTAGGTGCTCATCAGCGTACAACGCTTGATAGAAGGACTGGAGAATTTCCGTTACCTTCCCACCCTCTGTCTTAAGTATTCCGTCCCAATCTCGCAACGAAGAAAGGGAAGATGGGGGGTGGGGAATAGTCTGGCATCAAATTCCCGTTTGGTAGTCTGCCACTTAGTTTTAGTTTCAGGGAAGGGTGAAGTCATGAATGCGTCAAAAGCCTCACATAAATCATTACCATATTGCTTGGTTTTATCTGTGAGCTGTTTCTTAAGCCTGGAGACACATTCAATCAACTTCCCCTTCATAACAGCTTTAGAAGTATCCCAATAAAGTTGAGAGGTGTCTTGGTGAATTGCATTAAAGGAATGGTACTCCAGCCACCAGCCTTAATGGGTTAATTGAAATTCCTCGTCCTTTGCCAGGAACGTGGGAAATCTCCAAATAAAGTCTGTTTTCCGGGGAAAACCGTCAGTAACCGAGAGAATGGTCTGAAATGACCAAGCCACTAATGTCTCTTTAACTCTAGACAGAAGTCCCTGGGAGACAAATATGTAATCAATCCGCGACCAAGCATTGTGAGGGTGAGAGAAGTGGGAGAACTCTCTTCCTTCAGGGTTGTGAATACGCCAGGCATCACAAACATCCAGATTCCTAACAAACCTTACGAGATAGGAGTTAGAGTTTCTCTGTAAAACTCTCGCAGTAGGGTTTCCTCTCCTGAAGTCCCCTCCTAAATTTTTGTTTTATCAATGGCGTTGAATAGAATAATTGATTCTAGGCCCTTGAAGAAGGTGGAACTCCCAGAATTTGGACCATATATATTATAAAGTGATAAGGATTCATATGACAAACACAAGACCACGTTGCTCCACCTCCCCTCGTTATCATGTCTGTGATTGATAACCTGGCCGCTAAGGTTCTTTCCAATTAGCGTTATTACTCCAGCTTTATTGTCAACCGCAGGGAATCCAAAAACTTGGCCCACCCACATCCGCTTAATTCGTTCAAAATCCTTTTCAGGCAGTTGGGTCTCCTGGAGAAATGCTATGTCGATCTTTAAGCGTTTAAGGTGTCGCAAGACAATCATCCGTTTATTAGGAGAGCGCAGCCCTTTAATATTCCAGGTAACTATTCTCATGATCTGAATTCAAGATGAGGTTCCCTGTGTGGCCCAGTGAAAGGTAGGGGAGGAGGAAGAAAAAAAAAACACCATTCCAGAACATAGGGCTGAACGGAAGCCCAGCACTCCAGGAGAGAAAAATAACACAACAACTCCTCCCTCAGAAAATGTACAATGCGACCTCTCTTTTTTCCATCATAGGTTTTTAAGTGCCAAAAGTGGGTAGGACCTGGACCCACGGGACTTACTTGTCAGAAGCCCGGAAAGAAGCCATAGATTAAATTGCCCTCACAAACTTGCATTCAACAAGATTAACTCTAAGATAACACATATTCCTACAGAATGTTAAAGATCCTACAATCAAAAATCTTAGAAAGATTGCCTGTCAATCTAGAAAAAACTATCTGTGAACAGAAAGTCCAATCTGTTCAATGTGTGGTTTTTTTGTTCTTTTAGTTCGATAGTTCGATTCTGACGTTCTGTGAGATAGAAAGGCCTTTAGTGGCTGTAAACGGCATTAAGCGGTCCCTGACCAGTAGATAATGAAAAGTAGTGAGATTAATGACTGTCCAGAGAGAGCTGTCCCGGCTTGTAGGACCCCAGGAGTGGCGAGCCACCTCAAACCCCTCCAAAAGCCCTGGCAGGCTGCAGATTTAAAGTGGTTAAGTATAAAGTGGTGGGTGAACTGAGCATCTTTACGGGAGCCGCTGAAGTCGAGCCACGGCTTTCCCAAGTCGCTTGTTTAACTCTGGCTCCCTCTCACGGCGCACAACTCACCGTTACGTGGGCTTTCTTCTCCTCCGCTCCTCCGTCAATGCCGGCGCTTTGATTCAGCGCCGCTGCGCTCCGATGGATCTCCGAGTCTTCCCGGTCTGGTGTGGACGAGTTATAGGGCCTTGATATGGGGCTAAGCTGTCGTGATCGCCCCGATGTTCAGGAGCTCCCGCTTCAGCCTTTCACCTTGACACTGGAAGTCCTTCATTTATTTTGTGTGTTTTTCGCATAGATACTATCTGCACCATTTAAAGGGGTGTTCCCAGACTTTAAAAAGCTTGTTTGTCCGATGGGGCTTGATTAAACATAGAAAAAAATAAGCATACTTACCTCCATGACACTCCCAGTTCTGTCCCAGTGTACAGCCAATCACAGGCCACAACATCACATGCAGGTTAGCTCTGTGGTCTGTGATTGGATGCACAGACCACAGTTGAGTTCTGATTGATTGCTATAGGCAACAAAAAAGTCTTACACCTTGACTGTTTTTATACATAAGGCCCATAGTGACTACCAGTTGCACACAGGCTCTTTGCTCACATATGAGTGATTACAGTGCCGTTACATCCAGTGACTCACTGATGACATCAACTCTGATTGGAGTTGTTCTTTTCCCCTTTTCTTCTACATCTGACCCAGACCGCTATGATGACTTCTCCTGGCAACGACTTCTCTGCAGAATTTATCACATACACATATTAAACTCACTTTTCCAGCACCTCTACCTACTGTATGGTGCATAATGACTCCCTTGTTCCCGGACAATAATAGTACCCCCAAACAGTGAAAGAGTCCTCAATCAGCTCTGAGGCTCCTCTTTGTGCACCCAATTTGTCATCTTTTGTGTCCCCATATAATAGGTAAATTCCCCAATGTAATAGGTAGGTACATCCCAAATTAGATAGGTAGATACGTAGAACCCCTTTTGGATAACCTAGACAACAATTAGGCACGCAGGCCCCCTAATTAAATAGTTAAGAAAGGTCGATTGGATAGGTATATAGGTCTCCCACTAGGCAGATGGGTATAAAGGCTCCAAAATTAGACAGGTAAACATATAGGCCTCCAATTAGTCAGGCAGGTATAAAGGGCCCAGTAAGTTAGGTATACAGGCCCCAAATAGGGTAAATAGCTTCCCTTTTAAGTAGGTATATAAGCCCCATATTAGGTAGGTATATCAGCCCCTCATTAGCTAGGTAAATATGTGGACCCTCAATGAGGTAGGTATATTGGCCTATTAAATAGTACGTATGTAGGCCCTGTGTTAGGTAGCAAATAGATAGGCCCTTCATTAGGTAGTTAAATTTATGCCCCGTGCTAGATAGATAAATAAGTCCCAAGTTCGTAAGTATATAGGTCTCCCCATTAGGTAGGTATATAGGTAGATATATTGGCCCCCAATTAGGTTAATATATAGATATCCTTCCACAATATTCTCACAATACCGTATTTTTCGGACTATAAGGCGCACATAAAAGCCTATGATTTTCTCAGAAATCGAAAGTGCGCCTTATAGTCCGATGCGCCTTATATATGAATCAATTCTTCACTTGGGTTTTGTTCAGAACGTATTTACAGCTAATTTAGTGACACTTATTTGTAACTGATTTGTAACTGATTTCCGATCGTAAATACGTTCCGAAATCAGTTGCAAATCAGTTGCAAATAAGCTTCACTAAGTGTGACACGTATTTCGCGATACGGCACGGAAATATTTACATGTATTGACTTGTGTTACAACTTTACAAGTTGAGAGTTATTGTGAAAGTGGTGAATGAAGCTTGGCTTGCGGTCTGAGCTTTGTTTCATTTAATGTGCCGCGCCTTATAATCCAGTGCGCCTTATATATGAACCAAGAAGACTTACCAGGCGCTCATTGATAATGCGCCTTATAATCCGGTGCGCCTTATAGTCCGAAAAATACGGTAGTTAGTAGGAATTTTGGCCCATTCCTCCTGACAGAACTGGTGTAACAGCTATGTTTGTAGGTCGCCTTGCTCGCACCTGCCTTTTCAACTTTGGCCATAAATTTTCAATAGGATTGAGATCAGGGTTTTGGGATGGCCACTCCAAAACATTGACTTGGCTATCCTTAAGCCACTTTGTAACCAGTTTGGCAGTATGCTTCGGGTCATTGTCCTATTGGAAGACCCATTTCCACCTAAGTCTTAACTTCCTGGCTGATGTCTTGAGGATGTTGCTTCACTAATTGCCACATAATCGTCTTTCTTCATGATGCCATCTATTTTGTGAAGTGCACCAGTCCCTCCGGCAGCAAAACAACCACACAACTTGATGCTGCTACGCCTGTGTTTCACAATTGGGATGGTATTCTTAGGCTTCCAAGTTTCTCCCTTTTTCCTCCAAACGTATCGATGGTCATTATGACCAAACAGTTCAATTTTAGTTTTGTCAGACCACAGCACATGTTTCTTTTGGAGTAATGGCTTTTTCCTGGCAGAGTGGCCTTTCAGCCCATGTAGATAAAATACTCGTTTCACTGTGGATATTGACACAATCCTTATCCGCTTCCGCCAGTATCTTCACAAGGTCTTTTGCTTTTGTTCTTCTTGGGATGATATGCACATGTCTGACCAAAGCACGTTCATCTCTGAGACACAGAACCCGTCTCCTTCCTCAGAGGTATAATGGCTGGACATTCCCATCTTGTTTGTACTTGTGTATATTTGTTTGTACAGGTGAACAAGGCACCATCAGATACCTGGAAATTGCACCCAGAGATGAACTAGACTTGTGCAAGTCCACAATTCTCTTTCTGATACATTGGCGGATTTCTTAAGACTTTCCCATGATGTTACACACATAAGCAGTGTGTTTATGGTGTGTGTTAAATACATCCACAGCTGTCTCTAACTCAGATGTTCCCAATAAAGCGATTACAAACTTCCAAGGACATGACATCATCATATGAGCTGTCCCAAAGTGTGTAAAGTAGTATAATGTTGCACCGTGTTAGCCTTAGAAAGTAGTAGAAGAGTGAAGAAATCAGGCGATACCTTTTAGAGGCTAGCTTTCAAGAGTACTAGCTCCCTTCTTCAGACATGGTGTTAAACAAGAAACTGAAAATTCAGACTTTTTATACACAAAAGACATGGACCTTCAAAGGAACTTAGAATCTTTAAAAATAACAAAATGCAATAAGTATATAGTTACATAGTTTGTAAGGCCGAAAAAAGACATACGTCCATGCAGTTCAGCCTATTTTGCTAAAGTGTTGATCCAGAGGAAGACAAATTGTCCTCATTTTAGGGATAAAAAATCCTTCCCGACTCCAATCTGGCAATCAGAATAAATCCCTGGATCAACGACCCCTCTTCAGAATCCTAGTCACTATAACTTGTTATATTATTTCACACTAGAAATGCATCCAGACCCTTTTTGAACTCTGTTATTCAATTCACCATGACAAGTTCCTCTGGCAGAGTGTTCCACCGTCT
Source organism: Phyllomedusa bahiana (assembly GCA_025379985.1). NCBI lineage: Eukaryota > Metazoa > Chordata > Amphibia > Anura > Hylidae > Phyllomedusa > Phyllomedusa bahiana. The sequence continues at coordinate 7,064 of JAODAL010045398.1, forward strand.
CACTGCTCTTATAGTAAAGAATCCCTTTCTATGTTTATGTAGAAACTTTCGTTCCTCAAGACGTAGAGGATGCTCCCTTGTTCTAGATAGTCCTGGGTATAAAAAAATCTTGAGAGAGATCTCTATATTGACCTTGAATATATTTAAACATATTTATTATGTCTCCCCGAAGTAGTCTTTTCTCTAAACTAAATAATCCTAATCTTGCTAATCTTTCTGGGTATTGCAGTCCACCCAGTCCTTTTATTATTTTTGTTGCCCACCTTTGTACCTGTTCAAGCTCTACAATGTCTTTCCACAGCACTGGTGCCCAAAACTGTACACAATATTCCATGTGTGATCTAACCAGTGACTTGTATAATGGGAGAATAATGTTCCCATCATGTGCATCTATACCCCTTTTAATACACCCCATGATCCTATTTGCCTTGGCTGCTGCTGCCTGACACTAACGGCTACAGTTAAGTTTACTGTCCACCAGGATTCACAAGTCCTTCTCCATGCCACTTTTACCCAGCGTTTTTCCATTTAACATGTACTCATGAAATGGATTTTTCCTCCCCATGTGCATAACCTTACATTTCTCTGTGTTAAACATCATCAGCCACTTCTCTGCCCAGGCCTCCAACTTATCCAGATCCCTTTGAAATAACACATTATCCTCTATTGTGTGGATTCCTTTACAGAGTTTAGTATCATCTGCAAAGATTGATATTCTACTGTGCAATCCATGTGTAAGATCATTAATGAAAATATTAAAGAAGATAGGGCCCAATACTGACCCTGTGGTACCCCGCTAGTAACAGGGATCCAGTCTGAGTATGTACCTTTAATTACTACCCTTTGTTTTCTATCACTGAGCTAGTTGCTTACCCATTTGCACACATTTTCCCCCAGTCCAAGTATTCTCATTTTACTTACCAACCTTTTATGTGGCACAGTATCAAATGTTTTAGAAAAATCTAGATATATTATATCCAGTGCTTCACCCTGATCCAGTCTAGAACTAATTTCCTCATAGAAGCTGATGAGATTAGTTTGACAAGACCGATCTTTCATAAACCCATGCTGGAACGGTGTTATACATTTATTTTCAGTAAGATACTCAAGGATAGCATCTCTAAGAAAACCTTCAAACATTTTACTCACAACAGAGGTTAAACTTACCGGCCTATAATTTCCAGGATCACTTTTTGACCCCTTTTTGAATATTATCGCCACATTCGCTATGCGCCAATCCTTTGGGACATACCCATACTTAACTCCTTTAGGACACGGGGGTGTTTACAGTCAGGACTGTCACGAGTGCGGTAGTGGATCCACTGGACCACCGCAAGCGGTGGTGTAACCCACGCCATGGAGTGGAGTCTAAGTAGGTCCCGGTTTTCACCAGAGCCCGCCGCAAAGCGGGATGGACTTGCTGTGGCGAGAGTCTACCAGGTCGCTACCCCAGAGGTGACTTGCTTGCGGTGGCAGCCGAGGTTTAGCGTGGTACAAAATCATAAGGTAGGCTCATAGTCGGGGATCGGAGAAATCTCAGCACCAGGTCACGGTCCTCCGGCTCCCAAGATCTCTCCTCCAGACCGAATCCCTTCCAGTCGATGAGAAAATGTCGTCTCCCCCTGATAGACTTCATGGCCAGGATTTCCTTCACAGCGAACACGTTGGAGGCTTCGGCTGCAGGTGAAGGGGGGACGACTTTTCGAGAGAAGCGGTTCAGCACCAGGGGCTTCAGCAGGGAGACGTGGAAGGAATTCGGAAGGAATTTGCATGGTGGGTGGAAGCCGGAGCTTATAGGCCACTGGGTAAATACTCTCCAAGACCTCGAATGGCCCCAGGAACCGAGGACCTAGCTATCTTAAACCTAGGGTATCTTAAACCGGATGTATTTGGCAGACAGTCACACCTTGTCACCCGGAGCAAAGGTCGGCGCCAGTCTCCTCTTCTTGTCCGCCTGGGTCTTCATGCGGACCGCTGCTCGCTGTAGGGACTGACGAGTCTGTTCCCAGATAGTTTTCATATTCCGAACTATTGACTCCACTGCGGGAAACTCAGAGGATGAGGCCAAAGGGAGTGTTGGGCGGGGATGCTGTCCGTAGACCACATAGAAGGGGAAAGCGCTGGCAGATTCTGAATCCAAGGAGTTATATGAAAAATCCGCCTAGGGCAGTAAGCTGGACCAATCATCCTGATGGGCCGAGACAAAGTGACGTAAATAACTGCCCTGGACTTGGTTAACTCTCTCCACCTGACCGACTGTGGGTGATATGCTGAGGCGAAGTCCAACTTCACTTGTAGCTGATAGCAGAGTGCTCGCCAGAATCTGGAAACAAACTGGACCCCCCGGTCCGAGACAATGTGTTGTGGCAGTCCGTGCAGACGGAAAATGTGCTCAAAGAAGAGGGTGGCGAGACGAGGAGCAGATGGTAGCCCGGGCAACGGAATAAAGTGCGACATTTTTAAAAAGCGATCCGTGACCACCTAAATACTAGTATTGCCAGAAGAGGCAGGGAGGTCGGTGATGAAGTCCAATGCCACATGTGTCCACAGGGATGTGGGAGTAGGCAGGGGTTGCAGTAAACCAACCAGACTGTGGCAAGGAGTCTTATTGTGGGCACAAGTGGTGCAAGCTTCCACAAATTCTCTTGTGTTCTTGGCAAGGTCTGGCCACCAGTAGAAGCGCGAGATCAGCTGATACGACCTCCGGACACCGGGATGCCCTGCCACCAACGAGCAATGTCCCCATCTTAGGACTCTTTTCCAAAGGGCCGGGCGTACATACGTCTTGCCCGGAGGAATCTGTTGGAGGCGCACGTGAGCCGCGTGGACCAAACGTTCCGGGGGTATTATGTGCTGTGGCCCAGGTTCCTCCCCAATGACGTCCTATGCACGGGAGAGAGCATCGGCCTTGACGCGTTCCTCTCTGCCGGGCGGAAGTGAATCCGGAAGTCGAACCGAGAGAAGAAGAGGGACCACCGGGCTTGACGGGGGTTAAGGCGCTGAGCTGACTGGAGGTACTGGAGGTTCTTGTGGTCGATGTACACCTCAAATGGATGACGTGCTCCCTCCAAGAGATGACGCCATTCCTCCAGGGCCATCTTGATGGCAAGCAGCTCCCGATCCCCGATGGCATAATTCTTCTCGGCTGGCAAAAAAGTCTTGGAGAAGAACCCACAAGTGAGTGTCTTCACCTTAGGCCCCTTCTGAGTGAGGACTGCCCCTACACCCACGGAAGAAGCATCCACCTCCAACGCAAAAGGCTTCTCGGAATCCGGGTGAGACAGGATGGGAGCAGAGGAGAAGGCTGTCTTTAACTCGGAAAAAGCTCTCTCTGCCGCCGGCGACCAACATCTCTGATTGGCCTTCTTCTTAGGGCCACGATGGGAGCCACCAAGGTAGAAAAGTGGGGGATAAATTGCTGGTAATAGTTGGCAATTCCCAGAAAGCGTTGTATGGCTCGAAGTCCGACTGGTCGCAGCCACTGCAAAACAGCCGACAATTTGGTAGAGTCCATTTGCAACCCCTTGTCGGAGACGATATACCCAAGGAAGGGCAAACTGGTCCGGTGGAACAAATATTTCTCCAGCCTAGCATACAGGTGATTGTTGCGCAGGCGTCACAATACTTGGCGCACCTGAATACGATGGGTTGGTAGATCAAGAGAGAAGATCAGGATATCGTCCAGGTACACGGTGACACAAGTGTAAAGAAGATCCCTGAAGATATCATTGACGAACTCCTGAAAGACCACAGGAGCGTTACACAGACCAAACGGCATTAATAGATATTCAAATTGCCCATCCCGGGTGTTGAAGGCAGTCTTCCACTCATCCCCTTTTCGAATCCTGATGAGGTTGTAAGCCCCGCACAGGTCCAGCTTAGTAAACACCTTGGCTCCCTGGAGCCGGTCAAAGAGTTCCGAGATCAACGGTAGAGGATACCGGTTCTTTACTGTAATTTTATTGAGTCCCCGGTAGTCCGTGCAGAAGAAGGGCGGTTCTTTGCGTCCTTGCATCAAGAAAAATCCAGCTCCGGCCGGTGAGGAGGACTTGCGTATGAAGCCCTTCTGTAAGTTCTCTCGGATGTAGGCCGACATGGCCTGGATCTCGGGTACAGACAAAGGGTAGACCCAGCCCCGGGGAGGGCTAGTCCCAGGCAGGAGATCAATGAGACAATCATAAGGGCGATGAGGCGGAAGAGACTCAACCTGCTTTTCAGAAAACACAATCTCAAAGTCCTGGTATTCTGAGGGCAAACCTGGCAATGGCTCCGAAGGAGTCGGCGAAGCGGTGGGGCGCCTCGGGCGTGGTGCAGCCAAACAGCGATTCTGACAGTCCAGTCCCCAACGAAGGACTTCGCCCATTCTCCAGTCCAGCGTAGGAGCATGAAGTTGCAGCCACGGAAGCCCCAAAAGAATCGCTGAGGAAGAACGAGGCAGCACATAGAACGAGATTTCGGTCTTGTACTGGATGGAATCGCTTAAGAGCTCCCCGCTGACGAAGGGGATCACCAGCGGCCTATCTAGGCGAACCACTGGGAGGCGGTACCGAGATACCAGGGAGGAGTGAATGAAGTTCCCGGCTGATCCAGAATCCAGGAAGGCAGGAACCTGAACCACAAATCCCAAACTGGTGGAGAACCGTACAGGCATCGTTAATCGGAAGAGGAGGAATTTTCACCCAGGGACGCCTCTCCCAAGTTCCCTAGGTGCAAGCGTTTCCCGGTTGCTGGGGTCGTAGAGGACAGTCCAGATGGTAATGATTCGGGCTGGCACAGAAGAGGCATAGATTTTCAGTTCGACGACGAGACCGTTCTTGCTCCGTCAAATGGGCTCTGTCTACCTGCATGGGCTCCTCGGAGGATGGCTGCTGAAGTGGCAGAGGAGGCCTCTGGAAGACAGGAGCCAGACGAGGAACACGGCGGGGGCCGAACCAACTCACGCTCTTGACGAATCTCCTCCTGTTGCTCGGTGAAGCGTATATCAATACGTGTGGCCACGTGAATCGGATCACTCAGGGAGGAAGGAAGATCTCTTGCAGCCAGTGCATCCTTAATCCTGCTGGAAAGACCCTTCTTAAATGTGGCGCAAAGGGTGGCGTCGTTCCAAGACAGCTCCGAAGCCAGGGTACGGAACTGGACCGCGTAGTCACCAACTGAGGGCTCACCTTGGCGGAGAGCGGTTTCTGCAGAAGACGCACGTGCGGGTGCCTCAAACACGGTGCGAAATTCCTCCAAAAATGCCTGCAGATTAGCTGTCACCGGGTTGCTCTTACCCCAAAGTGGCGTAACCCCTGCTAGGGCCTTCCCAGAAAGCAAGCTGACCACAAGTGCCACCTTGGAACGCTCGGTCGTAAATTGGTTGGCCATTAGCTCCACATGCATGGAGCACTGTGTAATGAAACCCCGACACAGCTTAGGATCCCCCTCGAACTTGGACAGCAACAGTAGTCGGAGCTTGGGGCCCCCAGTTGTGGGCGGAACAGCTGACGGAGGCGTAGGCACCAATGGCGATGGCTGCTGCTGCTGAGCCAAGAACTGTTGCAACATGGAGGTCAGCTGGTTCAGTTGCTGAGCTTGTTGCGCAATCTGCTGCGACTGCTGGGCAACGATAGCTGCGAGATCCGCCTCGACGGGCAGGGGTACCTCAGCGGGATCGATGGCTGGATCCTACTGTCACGAGTGCGGTAGTGAATTCACTGGACCACCGCAAGCGGTGGTGTAAGCCACGCCAGGGAGCGGAGTCTAAGTAGGTCCCGGTTTTCACCAGAGCCCACCGCAATGCGGGATGGACGCTGCGGCGGGAGTCTCCCAGGTCGCTACCCCTGACATGACTTTCTTGCGGTGGCAGCCAAGGTTTAGCGTGGTACAAAATCGTAAGGCAGGTGGTAAGGTCAGGACAGGCGGCAAAGGGTCGTGGGACGTAGGCGCAAGAAGGTTCGGTACACGGTAATCAGGACAAGACTAGAATAAACGCTTTCTCAATAGGCAACAGGCACTAAAGATCCAGTGGGGACGTGCTGGAGGTGTTACCAATATATAGGGTCAGTGCCCGGCAACCAACCAATTACCAGCACGCTGGCCCTTTTAAATTTGAGAGAACTGTAGATTTGTCTATTTTAAGCTTCCTAAGACGGAGCTGCACTTCCTGGGTTAGACAGGAAACATTTAAGTTTGAGTTTACCTCATCCCTTTGCTCATCAACAGGAAGGTCATCCTCCTCGGTAAACACAGTGGAGAAAAAATTGTTTAATAGGATTGCTTTCTTCTCATCGCCCTCCACAATATCTCCCTCAGTACTTTTTAAAGGGCCAACATTTTCTTTTTTAATCTTACTATTTATATAGTTAAAAAAATATTTTGGGGTTAGTTTTACTTTCTATAGCAATATGTCTTTCTGTCTCCAGTTTTGCTTCCTTTATCATTATTTTACGTATTTTATTTCTTTCCTTATAGTTTTTTAGTGCCTCTTCACTGCCCTCCTGTTATAGTAGCTGAAACGCCTTCTTTTTGTTTTTTATTGCCTCTTTAACATCTCTGTTGATCCACAGTGGGTTTTTCCTGTTTCTAATTATTTTATTACCATAAGGTATGTACCTCTCACAGTGGTCGTCTAAGATGTTTTTAAACATCTCCCATTTATTATTTGTTCTGCTATTTATAAACACCTTGTCCCAGTCAATACAGTTTAGGGCCTCTGTAAGCAGAATAAAATTAGCCTTCCTCAAATTCAGTGTTTTAGTGGCTCCACGACAAAAAGCTTTATTGAAGGATAAATGGAAATTTATTATATTATGGTCACTATTCCCTAGATGCCCTTCAACCTAAACCTTTGTTACTCTGTCAGGTCTATTAGTCAATATTAAGTCTAGAAGGGCCTTTCCTCTAGTACATTCCTGCACCATTTGGTAAAGGTAATTATCTTTAGTGATTGACAAAAACCTGTTTCCTTTGTGAGATCTACAGGTTTCAGGTTTCAGAGTCCCAATTTTTGTCTGGGTAGTTAAAGTCGCCCATAATAACAACCCCATTCTGATTAGTTACATCATCTATTTGCCTGAGGAGCGTATCTTCCATGGGTTCTGTTATATTTGGGGTCCTATAGCCAGGGCTGTGCAGTCGGAGTCGTGGAGTCGGAGTCGGTGGCTATTTTGCAGGAGTCGGAGTCGTCATAAAAGGGACCGACTCCGACTCCCAAAATATATAATACGTTGGTCCAGTTAGTTCAATGCAGTGCAAAGAGCAAGAGGAATTGGGTCCGGCCAGTGCTGCTGCTCCCATATCTTCAGCCTCATCACATGAGGAGTGTAATTGATGACAATGGAGCAGGCAAAGCGCTGCCCCAGGGGAAAAGATTCTGCTCCCATGGCAAACAGATTTCATCAAAATTTTTCACCTGTTTTCAAAGAAGTAGAAGAGTTTAACCATTCATCAAAACTGGCTGTGGCTGAGGCAATTCCTTTATACCCTGACATTGTTAGAGGTGTTTCCCCTGTGGTCACCGCTTTGCCTCCAACCCAAGTTAGTGTAGAGAGGCCGTTCTCTAGCCTAGAAATGAGATCAGATGTGAGGTCATGTATGCAGGATCTGATGGAGGCAATACTATTTCTCAGAACAAATTCAGAGACTTCACAAATGTTCCTTCAGTGTTTTGCATATTTACAATTTTTTTTTGTGTCCTAAAGTCATATCCAATAAATATATTTTACACTGACAAGCAAAATGGTAACAATGTTTTGAACTTGTGACTTTCAGGCTCCATATCTCACCATCCACTACAGCTTTGTACATGAGGCTACTGTAATTATATATACAGTCATCTTACCTATCTTATACATAAATGTGACTTGCAAGTATTTAGCATCTGCTTAGTTACAGTTTTGCTCCTAAAAATCAAAGTGTTAATTTTTATTATTTTGTTAGTATTTGGGAAATCCAACTTTGGTTTTCAATACTGCCTGAATCCTTCTGGGCTCTGGATCAGATTCAAGCACATTTTGACCAAAATCTGATCCCAGGGTCTCTTCTTCCACATTCACAATGTTGGTGCAGACTGGTCTTGGATAAAAAAAATAAAGCTTTTTTTCTTCAAACTCTACCCACAAGTGTTCAAAAAGGATTAAAAACATTGTTACCCTTTTGCTTGTGTCTGATTGTACCATCTTAAAATAGCTTGGATTATTGTAATCTTTAGGTTGTTAAACAGCCCTGTTTGCCCTGATTGTTACTTTTTACTGACATACAGTAAAGTTAATCACTTAACATTGCGCTTGACATTCGGCTCCGCGCCCGTGTGTGTCAGGCATGGTCGACGGTTTGGGGGAAAAATTGAGGGAGTCTGAGTCGAGGGCTTCGGGCTCTTCGTGCCGGTCTCCACCCAGCCTCCAACTCCACAGCCCGTTTCTATAGCAGACTCCTAATTACAATATACCTATTGTTGTTGCCACCATGTATTATTTACCCATAATGATTCCACATGTTTCGATTACCTGTTTATCTTTTCTTTCCCGCCATTTGTTGGTTTCAGGACACAGATTTTACATTGAGGCATACAAACTCCCCCCTTCCGGTCTTTACGAACTCTTCTTCTAAATAGACTGTAAACCCTGTAAGGATAACCGTCCATTCCAGTCATTAGCTCTCGGTCCAGCCATGTCTCAGTTATCCCCACTGATTTCATATTTGTTCTTCAGCAATATAATAATTCTATTTAATTTATTTTGTTGGTCAGGCTCCTGGCATTGTCGGCAGCTTGGATTTTGAGATTTTTTAGGTTTTTATTTCCTTTCTCCATGTTCTTTTTAACTATTGACTAAACAACCCCTCCCATTCCTCCCTCCACCTCACCCCCTGTTTTATTAATAATTCCAAGATCTCTATCTACACTATATATTGCCATCACTATAGTTGTAGTTACCCCCCCCCCAGGGTCCGAGTTTAATAATTTCCTCCAAATTCCTGGCCATTTTGTCACCAAATACAGTTGCACCTCACCATTTAGTGCAGCCCGTCCCTAGCATAGAGTCTGTAGCCAAGAAAGAAGTCAGCCCAGGTTTTCCAAAAACCAAATACTCTCTTTCCTTACCAATTTTGAGCCAACTTTTCACCTTATATTCCTCGCGCTGCCTCTCTGGTGTGGCCAGTGGAACAGGTAATATTTCTGAAAATATTACCTTGGAGGGACTTGCCTTGAGCTTTTGGTCTAAGTCCCTGAAATCTTTTTTAAGGACACTCCACCTACCTCTAACTTTATCCTTGGTGCCATTGTGCACCATGACAGCTGGATTCTCCCCAGCCCCACCCAGCAATCTGTCAACCCGGGCCCCAGGTAAACAACAAACTGTCCAAGACACACACCCTCCCTCTCACCTGAATGAAGGATGGATTATGGACAGCCAGCAGGTACACGGATCTGGCTGGGAGGCACCAGCCTGTGAACTAAAGACAAGAAGTCCGCATGGATGGCGAAAAAGATCCAGCACCGTTGGATAAATAAAATAATCTTCTTTATTGTATCAAATCATTAAAATCCAGACAAGACAGAAAGAGTCAACGCGTTTCGGGTAAACACTCTTAATCATGACTTAAAAAACAGACACTCAATAAACATATTTAAAGGAAATCAAATCCAATGATGTGTCAGAACACATATCATGTGACATGATGCAAATAACATAAGTTTTTTAGAACATATTTAAAGACACAGGCAAAACATGTATGACAAAGTCTCCTTGCAAAAAAAAAGACATGAAAAATGAATGTATAAATGTAATGAAAAAAAAAAAAGAAAAGGAAAAAATTAACATGAAAATGAATGTGTGAATAGATGTAGAGAAAGAAAAAAAAGGGAACATAAAAATGAGTGAATAAATGTGAATGGGGGAAAAAAAAACTGAAAAAAAGAAAAAAAATTGAACGTGAAAATTTGTGTGTGAGTAAATGTAATTAAAAAAAAATAAAAAATGTATTACATGGAAATGAGTGTATGAATAAATGTAATAGGAAAAAAAATGACATCGAAATGAGTGTATGAATAAACGTAATGAAAAAAAGAAAGGAACGAAACAAATTAACCTGAAAATGTGTGTGTAAATAGATGTAGAGAGGGAAAAAAAAAAAGAAGGAAAAAATGAAACATGAAAATGAATGTGTGAATAAATATAATGAGAAAAAAAAAGGATTATTAATGTCTATTGTCCATTACTGATTAACACAGATATAGCAAATCGTTTTTTATGATTCATGCCTTTTGGATGCCAGGATTCCAATTGCCAGATCCAGAAAGCCTCCCGGTTAAGGAGAACCCTCCTACGATCACCCCCTCTATCAAGGGGTTTAACCCTTTCAATACCATAAGTGGCAAAACCAGACAGATCACCACCATGAACAGTGGAGAAATGCCTGGAGACGCCAGAAGAATTGATTCTCAAAGGGTTAATGGCATCGGAAATATGTTCAGCAATCCTTTTTTGAAAGAACGAATAGTGCATCCAATGTAGTTCAGCTTACAAATTGTGCACTCAATAGCATATACAAGATAATTGCTGTTACAATTAATAAAATCTTTAATACGAAAGCTCTTGAGAGTTGATAAGGAAATTATGTTATCGGTAGTCTTAATAAATCTACACAAAGAGCAGCGCAAGCCACCACACTTGTAACATCCCTTAACAGACAACCAAGTGGAGATAGCATTATTCTCCCTATACATACTGGGTGAAAGGGTTGAACCCAAAGTGTCTCCTCTTCTGGATACAAATCTACAACCTTCAGATAAAATTTCAGCTAAAGTAGGATCCTGCCGTAAGATAGGCAGATTTTCTTTCAAAATCTTAACTACAGATGAAAAATGATTGCTGTACTTGGTACTGAAGGTAACGGGTGTCCTATCCTGAGAGAGGTTATTAATACGTTTTGAGGGACAATGTAACAAATCAGATCTCGAACGTTTAGAGACAATACTATCTGCCCTCTCCAACATCCATTTGGGGTAATGTCTACAAAATAATCTTTGTTTGGATTCACTGACCAAACGCTGACAGTTTCCAACATCTGAACAAGCTCGTTTCCTGGTAAACTCACAACAGTATATCCAAAAATGAAATAGAATGTGGATCACTGGAATGGGTGAAACCAAGGCCATCCTCATTGTCATTGAGATAGCGGAGAAAATCAGGTATATGAGATGACTCCCCATCCCAGACAATGAGGATGTCATCTTAAATCGCCCAAACCAGTGAATATAAGCAGAAAAGGGATTATGTACTGAAAAAATATACCGTGATTCCCACCTACATGTAAAGATTCGCCAGTGAGGGTGAAGAAAAAATTGATCATCAAATTGAAAAAAGTTATGTTTCAAAAGATATGCAACAATATCCAAAATGTATTCAATCATATCCTCAGTGTATGAACTAAAGTTATACAGATGATAAGCTAGAGCTATTAAACCCTTATCATGAGGGATGCTGGAATACAATGAGGAGACATCACAGGCAATCCAGTGAAAAGAAGCCGACCTATGAAAATCATCAAATATTTGTAAAAATAACCCGGCACACGGAACGGGGGGCTGCAGCGGGGAAAACCACCCAACCCAAAACCAATCTCCGAAAAAAGCCCCAAATCCCCGGATATGAAAGGACACAAGATGGGAAGGTGGGGGTTTTATGAATTTTTGGGCTGACCGGGGAAAAAGGCTGCCCTGGGCGACCCCAAGGGTTTTTTTAAAAGGTATTTGACTTTTTTCTCTTTAAAAGAAACCCAAGAGAGGGGAGAAAAAAAAAGGGAATTTAAATTAATGCAAAAATTTAGACTTTTCAAAAGGGGCTAAATATTAAATGCCAGTTTTAAAGTCAAACAATTTGTAAACTGTGAGGGCCAAAAAATTACATCTGAGGGGCTCCCAAAATAAGACACAGAATTACGAACCCCCCACGCCCCCAAAATTTTTCCAGATATTTGGGAGCTTGACCTCCGTAAATGACTTCCTGTTTTTTGGCATTTTGTTTTTTTTTAAAATTCTGGGCCCCCTTTGAAGGTCCATGTCTTTTTTTGTATAAAAAGTCGTGTTTTTTCCTTTCTTTATAAAAAATAATAATAATCTTTTTTTTCTTATCGCCAACATTTTTCCCCCAGCACTTTAAAAAATTTCAAGTGAAAAACATACAGCCCAATACCTTAAAAAGTACTTAAAAATGAAAACACAAGTGTGAGGGCACTGCCGGAAGTTTACAACCCTATTCGGGTGTAGGGGTTTGAAACATACGGTAAGAAGCCCCCAAATTTTAAAACAAGGGTCCGGCCATTTTTCAAAAATTTAGGGGGGGGTTTTTTACAAAAAAAATTTGGATAACCGCCACCCAGACGTAAACCCTATATACAGTAAGTGCCTGTGATTTCCCCAAGGCAGGGAGTACAGATGTGTGGGGGAGGGCAGTTTGGGGAACTTGGGGGGCCCAACCCGGGAAAAGGATGAATTTTCGGGGCCCCTTAAAACTGTGGGGGTTGGGAATGTGCCGATCGCCCGCGGTAGCATATTCCAGAGAATTGGTCCCCGAAACGGTGAAATTTTGAAAGGCGGGCAGGGGAGGTTCAAATGATTGGGAATGAGTCTAAATATCATCAGCAGATTGTAGGCAGGGGTAGGGCGGTAGACAAAAACAAGGAGGAAGAAAGGGAGGAGCAGCGCGGGTGGAAAATTTATGGGGAGAGTTCGGGAGTTTATACTGTATCCTGTACGGATGGCAACCATTGCGTGACGACCCGGGGTTAGAGGCAATTGGGGTTAGGGTCCTGGGGGAAAAAAGGACAATTTGGGGGGGATTTTGGAAAGGAGAAAAAGGGGTTTGCAGAAAAAAAAAAAAAAAAAAAATAGGAAAAAAAAAAAAGTAGTCAAGACGAGAAAAAATAAGAGCGTAATGAGAGTTTGAGTTGTTTCCCCCAGTGAAAAGGGGAGGGATTTGGAAAAATTCTTGGGGTGCGGGTTTACAGGGGGGGGGCAAGGATTGGAAAATAGGGGGAAAGGGTTTCAGATCAGAATCCACTATAACCCCTAGCGCGGCCCTCCCCTAGGAGAAATGGGGTACCAATACAGAAAAAAAATTGCAGGGGGGGGGGTTTTTTTAGAAAGATGGCGGAAAGCCCAAAAAGTTCAGATTTGGGTGAGGTTTATTTTCAGATGGGAGAGGACATGATTCAAAAGACAGGGGCCAACATTCCGGTTTTTTGAAGCAAGGAAGGGGGTTTTTCACGGGAGGAGGTGTAAAAATTGGGTGTCATCCGCTTTAGAATGGTATTTGGAACCCAAAAATCTACTAAAGGTTTTTCCAAGGGGGGTTTGTTTACAATAAAAAAGAGGAGGGGCCCAAACTGAACCCCTGAGGAAACCCCAAAAAGTCACGGGAGGGGGTGAAAAAATTGGGGTTTTTCATCCGCATAGAGATGGTACTGGAACCCAAAAATCCCCTGATTTTTTTTTCCAATGGGGCTGTGTCCCAATTTAAAAGAGGAAGGACCTAGAACGATCCCTGGGGAACCCAAGGGGAAAAGGGGAGGGAGGCGAACCAGAAAATAGACACTAAAAGGAGGGGTCAGAGAGGTAAAAAGGAGAAAAAAGCGAGAGGGGTGCCCCTGGGGGCCAAAGGGTGCTGACATCTGAGGAAAATTTGGGATCCACAGGGGTCAAATGCGGCAGAGAGATCCAAAGAAAAACAATGAGTAGTTACCCTGAAGTTTTTTTGCTGTTAGGGGGAAAAATTTGAGACTTTAAACTAAGGCATTTTCCCCTGGAGTGAAAGGGTGGGGAAAAACCTGATTGCACGGGTCAAGAAGAGATTTTAGCAGAGAGATACCCGGATTAGGCGAAAAGTAGCCCAAAGCTTCCAGGATTTAGAGATAAAGGGGCAGGTTAGAGACTGGACGGTAAATTATAGCACCGGACGGGTCCCGAAGGGGGTTTTTTAGTAAAGGGGTTTAAAGATGGCTGTTTGAAGGAAGATGGAAAGAACCCATGAGAGGGGAAAAGGTTACAAAGCATTTGGGGAGAAAGGACAGCTTGGGGAAATAGACTGGGCCCAGGGGGGAAGGAATGGGGGCATTTTAAGCATTTGGGGGCGGGCAAACAGGAGGAAACCGGGCCTTCATCCTCTGTCCCTCGGCTGCGAGTAGATTTGAGGACGTCGGGAGGGACGGGATGGGTAAATTTTGGGGATTGTGATTGATGTTTTTTCCGGATATTTTCAATTTTTGTCCCTTTTAAGTGAGTGGGCCCCGGTCTTTAGCCAGAGGTTTATTTAAACCCACCCGAGCTTTAGGCCTTTGGGGGGAGTGGAAGGTGTCAAAGAGGGGTTTTGGGTTGTTGTGTAGTGTTGGGGGATGAGGGAGGTGAAATATTTTTTTTGGCGGGAGTGAAGGGGAGTGTGAAAAACCTGACATTAATTTGTAGTGGAAAAAAAGTCTGCAGGTAGCTTTTACTTTCACCACAAACCGCTCAGCACCCCTGGGAAAATCCTGGGAAAACGAGCTGAGGGTGTGCCAAGGCTGCGGGGGTCCCCCCCTGGGGGCGGGGTTGATTTGGGGCCAACATGTCCAGGGGGGTTTTTGGGGAGTTTCCCTTGTAACGTTTTACAGCCGGGGCAGGACAGGAGAGGGAGGAGCTTTGGGGCAGTGAGGGCTGTAAGGGTCTGTGATTCCTGATTTTTAATGGGCGATATTTCCCAATGGATGAAGGGCAGGTTTGTCAGAGAAGGCTAGAATTAAATGAAGTGAAGGAGATGAGGTTTTTGGGCAGAGAGAGCATAAGGAAATTGGGGAAAATTTGAAATGGGGGAAAGATGACAGAAACCAGATTTCCCAAAAGTTCCCATCCCTTTTGGGTTTGGGGGGGTTTATTAAACTGCGAAGGGGGAAAAGAGGAAAGGTTTAAAAAAAAAAAACGTGAGGGAGAAGGAGACATGGGGTCATCAATGGGGAATTGAAATCACCCCTGAAAGAGAGTGGGTATTTCCCGTAGAGAGGAAGTGGGGGGACCAGGCGGGAAAATGACCAAAAATGGCGGGGGGAGCCGGGGGGGCTATACACAACTGCGACTCGATGGAAAATGGCCCCAAAGAGTCTGAGGGGGGGGGACCTCAAAGGAGGGGAAAGTGAGAGGGTAAAAGGGGGAATGACCTGGAAGTGCAGTGTGGAAAAGGAGATGCCCAAATCCTCCCCCCCGGGCCCGTTCTCAGGGCCCGGGGGGGTGGGTGAATTTTACCCTCCATAGGTTTTAGACGGGAAGGGAAACGGTGTTCCCAAATTTCGGGGCCTGTTTTTTGAGGGGAAAACAGGTTGAAAGGGGGTTTGGGGGAGAAAAGGCATGAACACATTGGGGTTTGTTGCAGACGGAAACGGGGATTCCATAGAGCACACTTTTAAAAAGGGGGAGAAAAAGAGTAAAACGAATAGCAAGCAGGTTACGGGTTTTTTTTATGGGGGGCAGAGGAGGGGGTGGATGAGCATAAAGGAAGGGACCGGGGGGGGAGAGATGTCCCCGCCCGCGAGAAACAGGAGAATGAAAAGAGACAGCAGATGGTTAATTTTTTGAATAAATGGGGTTTTTGCATTAAAAATGTGGGGCTGGAGGTTTGGGGTGGTTGAAGAGGGAAAATAGCATGTGGGATGAGTACATAGGTGAGGGAAGGAGAGAGGAGCTTATGTGGATAAAATTGTCTGAGGGCAAGATAGGGTGGTAAGATAGGAGGCAGATGGCTGCAATGTAGATAGTAATAGCAAGCATGGTAATTAAGGAATATGCAAAGAAGTGCAGCTACTTACAAAAAGCCCAGAGTCCCTGCTCCCTTCAGGCTCAATTCTGGGATAATTCTGAGGATTGCCACTTCTAAATTGACACTTAGAAATTTGGCATGTGAAATTTGGCCCGCAGACCTCGGTCCACAGACCACAGCTCTGCAACTTATACACAACCTGTCTGAAGAAGGGAGCTAGTTCTCTCGAAAGCTCACCATCAAATATACTCAGTTAGCCTGAAAAAGGTATCGCCTGATTTCTTCACTATTCTACTACTTTCTATGGCTAACACGGTACAACATTATACTACTAAGAATACCCAAGTCAATACCATCATGTAATAACTTAGTCAATTTATTCTTTAAAATGTCAGTAGGATCACATGTAAGCCGCCTATATGTGGTACTATCATTCAAAATTTTCAACGCCTGTTCCTTATAAAAAGACCTATTCATAACCACCACCTTTCCCCCCTTATCCGCCATTTTGATGATATTGTCTTTACTTCAAAGTTCCTGGACTGCCCGCTGTTGCCCTGATGTCAAATTGCTAGAACTTGTAGAACCATTAATGTGAATAGAATCACCTAGCTTTTTCAACTCCCTTTCAACCACCATCTGATAATGATCCATAACCTCCACTCTCGCCTGTTTAGGATAAAATTGTGGGTTACTGCCCATAAAGGGAATTTGATGAATAAACCTATTATGTGTTGAACCACTATCACATTCCATATCTTGTAAATGGCATAATGTAACTTGCTCATGAAAATTCATATTGCAATATTCATTACCCATGGGAAACATGTTATTAATGGAAGAGATTTTAAAACAAGGAATGATCCTGCAAGAAAAATGCCGTAATGTCAAAGTCCTAATAAACCCTATTGACATGCAACAATGTATTAAAAAAATTAAAGTCCTTAGTAGGTACAAAGACAAACCTTTAGATAACACGCCCAATTGGTCTTTGGAGAGATCACAAAAGAAATATTGAGAACGCAATCATGTTCATCCAAATTAATGGAAGCTAAATCCGGTTGCTGCGGGTTGACACATTTCCTGTGTTTTCTACCGGCACGTTTTTTGGGGCCTTTTTTGCGTTTTTTGAAACCTTCTTTACTGAAACATCACTATCAATTGGAGACTCATTCACACTGGACGACATGCCACCAGCGCCATCTAAATCAGAAGCCTCTGATGTAGAGCCAAAACTGACATTCTTACGTTCTTTTCTGTGTCTCCCCATGGAACTTTTCAGGATAGAGTGATATTTTGAAGTATGTGAAAAATAATCATAAGACATGTCCCAAGGAATAATCCTTATTGTCCTATTGAAATTTGGTTTTCTTAATTTTAACAATGTCATCTTCCAAGGATTTTAAATTATTTCACATTTTGACATTGAGATCTGTGTATTGTTGCAAATAAGAAAACTCCGCTAATGAGGCTTGAACAGTTCTGATCTCCAATTTTAAAGATTCAAAATTTTCCTGTTCATGCTTAATAATCAGATTCATAAGTTGTAAAGAACAATCTGTTAGAATCCCATTCCATTCTGATAGAAACCCCTCAGAATATATCACAGTTGGAGCTTTTTTTGAGACGCAATGGCAATTTGTAACACAATTTTTTTTATATGCTATTGGGGTTTTACATTTTGGGGAAAACTGAACTACATTGGATGCATTTCCCTTCTTTCAAAAAAAAGGGATTGCTGAACATAATTTTCCCAAAAACCCTTAACCCTTTGGGTATAAAATTTTCTGGCGTCTCCAGGCATTTTTCCAAATCAGGTCGGACTGGGCCGTCGGTTGGGGGCCTTAAAACCCCTGGGGGGGGCCCCCGGCCCCTGGGGGTTCCCGGGGGGCACCGTGCCAACCCCGGGGGGGGTCCGCCACATTCCCGTCCCTGAACGCTCGGGGCCCTTTTGTCCCCAGCGCTCCAAAAGAAAGGGCCCCGGGGGGTCAGGGACTAATTTTCCCCCGCCTTTCCCCGGGGCTTGCCGGTGTTTAGCGGGGCCAAAAGCGCCCCTAGCGCCCGCGTCCCCAAACCTCTTCTCCCCCCCGGGCCCGAACCCATTAGGCCTTTCAGCCTGCCAAAGGGGCCGGCCCCCTTCTGGGGCCCCTTTGGCGGGCGCGGGGGAAAAGTCAAATTCCCGCGCCGACTAAGCAGGGGGGCAGAAAACCGGCGGGGGATCGGAAGGGGCCGGGGACCGGGCGGGGGGCCAAAACGGGGAAACCGGAGCCAAAGGGAAAGGGGTTTTTTTTTTCTTTTCCTCCTGAAAGGGTTGGGTTTACGCTTTGCTTAAGGGGGCCCTGGGCCCCCTGTGCTAAAAGGGGGGGGTTGACCCCTGTGTAAAGGGGGGCCCCGACCCAAAGCTAAAGGGGGGCCCCGAAACCCCCCGCTAAAAGGGGCCCGGAAACCCCACGCTAAAGGGGCCCTGACCTAAAAATAAGGGGGGCCCCAAGACTGTTGCTAAAGGGGGCCCCGAAAGCTGTGCAAAAAGGGGGCCCTGACCATTTTGTAAAGGGGCCCTTTACGCTGTGGCCCAAAGGGGGCCCGGGGGAGTGCTAAAGGGGGCCCTTTACGCTGTGCTAAAGGGGGGCCCCCGATCCTTCGTACTGGGGGCCCCGCTTTCTTAAAGCTAAAGGGGGGCCCGATTTAAAATTAAAGGGGGCCCTGACTATGTGCTAAAGGGGGCCCCCCGAATGTACCCAAAGGGGGCCCCCGACTGCAATCTTTAAAAAAAGGGGTCCCGGGTTAAACCCAACCCCGCTAAATAAAGGGGGCCCCAAATACCTAAAAAACTAGCCCAAAGAGGCCCCCAACTGTCCCGGGTTTAAATACCTAAAAAATGGGCCCCAAAAATCCTTACACCCTAACTGCCCCATTTTTTTTCCCCAAAGGGGGCCCCCTATCTGCCTGTATTTCTAAACCCAAAGGGAGGCCCCTAACGCTGGTATTCTACCTTAAAAAGGGGGCCCCTAAAATGCCCGTATATTACCCCCTTTTTAAGGGGGGCCCCCAACTGCCTGAAACTTCCTTTAAAGGGGGGCCCTAACTTTTTTTCAAGGCCCATTTTTTGGGGGGGCCTTTTCAAAACCCAAAAAGCTTACTAAATGGGGGCAACCAACCCACCTAAAAATTTTCCCAATAATTTTGGGAAATCAACCAACACCCTACCTTTTCAGTACCAAAATGGGGTTTCCCCCAAAATAAGTGAATGCCTATCAAAAATTCCCCAACTTGGGCTTGCTTATCTCCCTGGGGGCTAAAATTTTACCCAAAAACCCTGGTAAATACCTTTCCAAAAACCCCCAAACCAAAATTTTTCCAGGGGAGTTTAAACCCACCCAAATAAAGGTTAAAAGTTTTTTTGGGGCCTTGGGCCCCTTTCCTACCCACCCAAATCCCTAAGTTTGGTTTTTAAACCCCCCTCCCCATCCCAAAGGGAGTTTTTAACAGAGGTGGGAATCGGTAAAAAAGATGCTGGAAAAAATGAGGAAATTTTAAGATTTTTTGTGTAAATTTCCCGCAGGGGTGGTTGGGGGGGCCGGGCAAATTTATCTGGGCGGGGGTGGGGAAAGGATGAAAAAGAAAAGAGAATAAGAAACTCATTTAGAGAAGAAAAGGCGACCATCAGATAAAACGTCTCCGGGGATAAAAAATTTTCAGGGTTATGCTAAAATTTTATATTGGGTCAGTGGTATTCCCTGTAAAAGTTTTATTTACCTTGGGTGGTTCCCAACCCCCTTTTTGGTTCTTTTAAGGAGGTGTTTGGGTTTTATCTGAGTGGGGTTCCCCCGTCCTCTTAAAATTTGGCTCTAGTGTTTGTGTTGTAGGTTTTTTCCCCGAGCTGGTTCGAAACCCCTAGGGGGGTTTTCTTTTTTGGCAGTGTTTTTAGGTTTTAAAAATTTACTGGGTTGTCTGCCCCAAAGTGGTCTCTATTGGCAGTGTTGTAGGTTATAACCTGACTGGAGTCTGACCTCCCATGTGGTCTAAAATTTTTGGGAGGTTGTAGGTTATACTTGGGGGCTTTAGTTGGGGGCCTTTTAAAAGGTTTTCCCCTATATGGCAGGGGTTGTAGGGTTTTATCTGACTGGGTTCCCGACCCTCTTGTTGGTTTTCCCCATATGGGTTTTTGTAGGTTTCCCTGAGCCGGGTCCTGACCTCTATTTTTGGGCTCTATATGGCAGTGTTTTTAAAGGTTTACACCTGAGCTGGTTTTCAACCCTTTGGGGGGTCTCTATATGAAGGAGTTGTTTTTTTTTTTAACCCGAGTGGGGGTCTGACCCTCTATGTGGTTCTTTAGGGCAGTGTTGTTTGGTTATTTCTGACTGGTGTCTGGCCTCTAAATGTGGTCCCCTATATGGGATTGTTGTAGGTTTCACCTGATGGATTGACCACTATTGGTCTTTAAGGGGCCGGGTTTTTGTTTTTTTTTAAAACCTTTAGCTGACCCACTATGTGGTTTTATGGTGGGGGGGTAGGGTTTTTCCTTAGTCATGCCCGACCTCTTTTTTGGTCGCAAAATTGGTTTTTTTTTGTAGGGTTTTTCCTGAAAGGGGGGGGTCTGGAACCTCCCAGGGGGTCTTATTGGCGTGGGGTTTTTTAGGTTTTTATCGGGTTTAGTAAAGTGGCAGTGCCCCATGTGTCCCCCGATTTGAAAAAGTGAGGGAAAACCTTTAACCCCTGTGTTTTTAAGGGTTTGACTTTTCTTTTTTGCTGGTGTTTTTTTTTAGAAGGTGGTGAAGGGGGGTGACCAAGGGAAACGGGGGGAGGGGGGTATTGGGATGGGGGTGGGGGAAATGGGTGGAGGGTACTTAGCCCGTGGGCTTTTGGGTTGTTTTGAAATACAAATGTGTTGGGGCTCACTTTTTATTTTAATACACAATTTCAGTTCTGTTTTGCACACTGTATTTTGTGGTAAAATGCCTTTATTTTCCGAGAAGGGGGCCGGGAATATTTTCATGTACGTTTTTTGGGGCCCCCCAAAAATAAACTCCCCTGTGGGCCCCCGAACCCCACAGTCCGACACTGTCCCCACTGTTTCCCTGTGGGGGATTTTGGTTTTTTGGGGTTTTTCCACTTTTGTATTGAAAGGGTTAAAACCCCCTTTAAAAGGGGGGTGATCGTAAAGGGGGGTTTTTTCCTTTAAAAAAGGGAGGCTTTCCCCGGATCTGGCAATTTGGGAATCCCGGCATCCCAAAAAAAACATTAATCATAAAAAAAAAGATTTTTCTATATCTGTGTTAATCATAATGGGAAAAATTGAAAAAATTTTTTTTTTTTTTTTATTTTTATTTTTCATATGTAAATTTTAAACATTTTGTTTTTAATTTTTTCCTTCCTTTTTTTTTTTTTTTCTCTACATCTATTTACACACTCAATTTTCCCTGTTTAAAATTTTTTCCCTTTTTTTTTTTTTTCCTTTTTACATTTATTCATACACCCCATTTTCCCTGTAATAATTTTTTTTTATTACATTTGCTCCCCACCCCTCATTTTTACCCTTAAATTTTTTCTTTCTTTCTTTTTTTTTTTCCCCAAAATTTCCCCAAATTTTTTCACTCTTTTTTATGTTCTTTTTTTTTTTTCCCTTCATCTTTTTCACAATTCATTTTTATGTTAATTTTTTCCTTTTTTTTTTTCATTTCATTTATTTTAAAAATTCATTTTTTCAAAGTCTTTTTTTTTTTTTTTTCAAGGAGAAACTTTGTCATAAAAATGTTTTTTCCCTTTTCCCTTTTTAAAAAATGTTTCTAAAAAAGTATGTTTTTTTTGCAAACATGTCACATGGTTTTGTGTTTTGACACCTTTTTTGGTTTTTTTATTTTCCTTTTTAAAAATGTTTATTAAGTGTCTGTTTTTTAAATCTGAATTTTAAAGGGGGTTTACCCCGAAACGGTTTTACTCTGTTTGTTTTGTCTCTGGATTTTAAAAGATTTGATACAATAAAGAAAAATTATTTTTAATTTTACCAACGGTGCTTGGGAAAACTTTTTCCCCCAACCCCCCATGCCGGGCTTTTGTCTTTAAACCAACATTCTGTTCGACGGGTCTCGGTCTTGTGGGCAGATTTCCCTTTTGTTCCCCTAATTAAAAAAAGCAGGGCCCCAACTACAACACCTGTCTAACCCGTTTTGCACTCCTTTTTCCCCCCTCTTATTTGGGGAGACAAGGGGGAGGTGTCCCTTTCTGCAAAACAATGCCTTTTTTCTGAGCCCCCAAAACCCCCCCTAAACTTTTAAAATTTTTCAAAATTTGTTGGGGGTGTGCCCCGTTCAGGGGGCTAGCCTCCCCCGATCACTTTTTCCCCCTTTTTTTCCCCTTCTTTCTAACTGTTACTTCCGGTACTCCTCATGTTCCTAATCCTGCGCCACCCCCCCTTCTACCCCTGCGGTGATTGCTCATAACAGCAAACTCGCTTCCAATTTGGGCAATGGATCTCCTGTTGCCACTTCCCTTTTTTTAATCCAGGATACGGGTTTCCAAATAGCAGTTGCAAACACCCTTGACAGCAGTATGCCCCCCCCAAACTTTATAAAGGATGGCTACATTGCACAGGATTTTTGCACTGGAACATTGTCAAAATGGACTCGTGGGGATTTCCATAAAAGATGTCAAAGCAAAGAAAAAAAATCAGTAAAACTCCCCTTTCTAAAATCCCCAAATCTAAAGTCCCCCCAATCTTAACCCACCATTAAGCAAAAAGATCCTTTTAATAAAAAAAACACATCGCACGCTGATACTCCTAGAACCCTTTGCTTTTAAAGTTTCCCCAAAAAATAGTGTAAAAGAAGTTATTTAAAACTTCAAAAATAAACAATCGGAAACCCTTTTAGGGTATGAGGGGTCGTAATTCTTCTCTTAACAGATTAGGAACTTAGAATCTTTAAAAAATAACAAAATGCAATTGTCCGATGCCCTAAGGCCCTAAAAAAAATGGCCCCCCTCACCCTGCTGCAAACGGGTGCAAGACCTGCGGAAAACCAACCCCCGACTGGACTGTTTACCGTCCCACGGGCACAACAAGTACACGAATTAGGGAGACTTTTTCTTGCAGGCCAGAAATGTGGTGTATCCTTATGTTTTTTTGCATGCCCACCACACATCTAGTGGGGGAAAACGGGACGAGACTAAGTCAGCGATGAATTACACGTTTCTCCCTTTAAATAAAAACAGACAGATCTCCCATGGCGACATTTTCTCTAGAGAAACCATGTTTTGAAGTTGCATTTGGGGGGTCTTAATGGACATTTTAAACCATTAAAGGGGAATGGGGGGAATTTTAAATTAATGCAAAATTTCAAACTCTGCAAAATGGACTGATTATTCATAACCCTTCATGTCCCCTATGTGGAACTGGAGGCCCCCACAAATAGCCCAAAAGCTAATAATAAGAGCAAGTTTACTGATCCCCACCACCCCCCACGGGTTTCCCGTTTGTTTATTTTTTGACAGTTAAAATATTTCTCTACTTTTTTGCATTTTGTTATTTTTAAAGTTTCTAATTTTCCCTTTGAAGGTCCATGTCTTTTGTGTATAAAAAGTCTTTTAATTTTGTTTTTTTTTAAAACCATGTTTGAAGAAAGGGAGCTAAAAACTTGAAAAACTCCCATCAAAATACTCAGCCTCTAAAAAGGAAAACGCCCTGATTTTTTTCACTCTTTCCAAATTTTTAAAGGTAAAGTAATCCTAGTGTATGTAAACAGAAAGTAATACAAATTCTTTAAAAAATTCTTTCTCTCTCGTTATTCTGGCATTTGGCAATTAAAAAATTTTGGAATGTAATTTAAACCCCCCAAACAGGAAAGTTTTTCTGATTTCATCAATAGTGAAAAAACATGCATACGTCTTTTTTTTAGTCTACGTAAAATTTGGTTTCAACTGAACCCCATACATCTTTTTTGCGGATTCTGGGCCAGGTCCCCCGATAAAAGGGGGATAGCGACACCCTTTCCCCTTTCAGCCTATGGTGGCAGTATTTAGTTTACAAACCAACCCAGGACACCCTAAGGCATATCTATATTGGATACTGACCAAAAAGGTGCCTGCAAGCCCAACATACAATTGATTCATACAGGTTGGAGCCTAGAATGTGGCTATAACATCTGTTTAAAGGGCATCAATTTTTAGTTTAGAATTTTAAATGTTATTTTCTGGAATTCAGCTGAAGTTTTGGATTAACTAGTGCTAGACCTATTTATTCATTTGCATAGTACAGATCTGGCCTAATTTAATGGTTTTATTATCGGTCTCAACAAAACCAACTTATTTTTTGGTTTTCTTTCTGTAACTTTTAAAAGCCCAAAGAAAATTATCACTTATTTAGAACTCACAGTAAACAGCGTTTGCAAGCAATAAAATATATTTCAGATAAAAAGTCGTCATACTGCTTGGTCAATAAGAAAATAAAAAACTAGGTATTGGAATTCAGTGTGAAAAGGAAAAATAAAAGGAAAAGCTTTCCCTTATCCCGAAGCCAAAAGATCTTGGTCTGCTTGATTAAAGGGAAGTGGGGGGGGCAGCTATGGGTGGGAAAGGTAATACCGCCGAAAAGGCTGGACCATCTCTGGCAAGGGAGGCTGCAACTGGGGGACTAAATTCTCTGAAATTCCTGCTTCTTAGCATACAGTCATCCGTAAGGACAGCATAAGCTATGTGACACTTTCCTAATGTAACTAATGTAGCTGTTACTTTAAGTTCCATTTTCTGTCTTGTTATAGAAAAGCTGCATTTTCGTATTTTTTTTTAATCAACATTGTTTGTTTTACACAGGCAAGGAGCTTGCTTTATCAGTTTCGTCTCTTTCCCAAAATTCCCTGCAGCCTCCTGAATTTTGTAATTGTGGGGGGGCCTGGGATGGGGACATGGGGAAATACCCCCAATAAAATGCACAGGGGAACACCCAAATCCAAAAAAATTGTTTGTATGGAGGAACGTAAAGAAACCCATTTCAAAATTCACCCAAAAAAGCAAAAAGAAACACACATCACTTGACGTTTTCAACTTTAGAAAATAGAGAAATTGCCTGCAAACAACAACATCTGAAGATTTTTTAAAGTGTTTTATGATTTTGAATGTATTTGAAAGACCCTAATATGCTGTACCTCAATAAAATTTTGG
>JAODAL010045399.1:0-31980 GCA_025379985.1 Phyllomedusa bahiana
GAGCTATATACAGATCCTATTATAAAAATTTTTTTTTGTTTCTAACAGACATTTGTTCTTCACAATTGTCCAAAGTGGCTCAATGGGTCATGTTTTGAAATTTTTGGGGGCATTTTGCTGTGACATGCAGCTATATACAGGTCCTATTATAAAAAAAAATGTTGTTTCTAACAGACATTTGTTCTTCACAATTGTCAAGAGTGGCTCAAGGGTGATGGTGCTGTCAGAAACAGGAATAGGTAGGACACTGTTAATGGACACATATTGCAAAATGACTTGTTTTTGCAAGATCTTTAACATAGCTATACAATCCTGTATTGAGACAAACCCATTTAATACAATTAAAAAAAGAGAAACAAAGACATGGTGGGATTCCATCCTATTTTAAAAATGTTGTTTTCTAAAAATTAAATACTAAAAAAATTGCATGTACAAAATAGCTAGTAAAAAAATTCCTCTGATTGTACAAGGGAGGGACAGGAAAACCTGACCAGATGTAGGTTATTCAGAGGACATGGAGTATGGAGCACGGACAGAGAACAAAGTACAGAGACAATTTCCTCCAGCACGTTGAGTAAAATGAGTAAAAGAATGCCAAGAAAAGGCCACCTGGGTTGGAACAGGAGCGTTAACCACCAGTATTTCCAAGTAAAAGCTCATTTGGTCCGCACTCATATGGAGGGGCAAGCGCCTACCCAGGACAGGGACAGTATATGTCCAGTGAAACTAAAATGGTGGTTGAAACCCCTTCCTTTTCTGACACTTTTTAATCTGGGGTCATGCGGGTTTTGGGGGCTCATGCTGGGGCCCCAGGAAGGTATAGTCAATGTCCAGTGAAACTAAAATGGTGTTGAAAGACTCCTTTTTACGGCACTTTTTAATTCTGGGGTCATGCAGGTTTGGGGCTCATGCTGTGGCCCAGGACAGGGATAGTCTATGTCCAGTAAAAAAAAAAATGGTGGTTAAAAGGGACTCCTTTTTCCGGCACTTTTTAAATTTTGGGGTCATGCAGGTTTGGGGCTCATGCTGCGTTCCAGGACAGGGGATATTCAATGTCCAGTTCAAGTAAAATGATGGTTTCAAATCATACTGCCTTCTGGCATTTTTTAATTTGTGGGTGATGCAGGTTTAAGGGTCATGCTGGGTAGAAGACAGGGAAAATGAATGGTCTGTGATTTTCTTTCTGTGGCTTTTATAACCCAAAATGTGTTGCCTAAGATGTAGCAAAGTATCCATTTGTCGGTTGTGGATCTTAATTCCAGCTTCTCCAGCCCTGTTTGGGTGTAAGAATGAAGGTGTTGTTGCTCTCCCATAGACTTTAAAAGGTCATCGGCGCTCTTTCCTTTCATGGGGACCATCGAAAAATTTGTCAAATGTTGGTCAAATTTTCGCCATCGACCGATGCGGGGGAAAAAGAAATCGCTCAAACACTAAAAATTTTTAGTGTTGAGCGTTTTGCGGGGGGTTTTGGGAGATCAAATAGGTTAGTCGTTAGTGGGGCCGCCTATCGTTTAAGGGTTTTTTTCGATAGTGAGCATCGTTTATGAGCGATTACCAAAAAAAGTCTAGGGGGGAGAGCAAAAAACCCCTTCATTTTTACCCCCAAACAAGGCTGGAGAAGCTGAAATTAAATCCAAAACAGCCCAAATGGATACGTGTTTCATTTTAAAGGAAAAACACCCCTTGGGTTATAAAAGTCACAGAAAAAAAAAGTCCAGCCCTTTCCCACTACCCCTTTTGTACCACGGGCCTGCCCCTTTAAACCTGCATCACCCACAAATTAAAAGCGCCAAAAGGGGCAGTATGATTTGAACCTTTCCTCTTACTTGAAGGAATTTAAATTTTCCCCTTTCGGGAAAGCAGCATGACCCCAAAACCCTGCATGCCCCCCAGTTTTTAAAAAGTGCCGAAAAAAGGAGTCTTTAAAACCCCCATTTTGGGTTGTTATGGACACAAAACCCTATATCTGTCCTGTACCGCAGAAGGGCCCTTTAAAAACCTTTTCTGCCCCACATTTTTAAAAAGTCCCGGAAAAAGGGGGTTTTTAAAACCCTTTTTTGTTTCACTGGAAAAATGACTTTTACCTGCCCCGGGGCCAAAAGAAATAAAGCCCAACCCTGCTTTCCCCCCCCAACATTTAAAAAATTTGCGGAGAAAGGGGACTTTAACCCAAACCTTTTTTGTTTCACTGGACTTGACTAAAACCTGTCCGGGCCACAGCATGACCCCCAAAACTGCATGCCCCAATTTAAAAAAGTGGGGAAAAAAAGGAAAAGTCTTTAAACCACCTTTTTTAGTTTCATGGACATTGGACAAATTCCCCTGCCCGGGGGCCACGAATGACCCCCAAATTTTTGGCCAGACCCTACTTTTAAAAAAAGTGCCGGAAAAAAAGGGATTTTCAACCCCCATTTTTAGTTTCACTGGAAAATTGCCCTATACCGCCCGGGGGCCCCACGAAAGAGCCCCAAACCTGCATGACCCCAAAATTTAAAAAGTGGGGAAAAAAGGAGTCTTTAAAACCCACCATTTTAGTTTCATGGACATTGACTTATACTGTTTTGGGCCACAGCATGTCCCCCCAAAAACCCTTCCCATAAACCCCACTTTTAAAAAAAGTCCCGGGAAAAAAAAGGAGTTTTTCCCAACCCCATTTTAGGGGGAAACTGGACATTGACTTTTCCTGTCCTGGGCCAAAAGCATGACCCGGGGCCGGAGTTACAGTGGGTGGGGTTTTTGGGGGAAAACCCCCAGGTGGCGTCCGCCCTCTTTTTAAAACCAAAAGGTTTTTAAAATCCCCTAAATTGAGAAAGAACAAAAAATGTGTCTGCCCCCAGAGTACGGAACCCGGGGAAGTGTGAGAACCCCCGGGCTTCCCCTGTACACAGCAATATGGGTAC
This sequence comes from Phyllomedusa bahiana, assembly GCA_025379985.1. Classification (NCBI taxonomy): domain Eukaryota; kingdom Metazoa; phylum Chordata; class Amphibia; order Anura; family Hylidae; genus Phyllomedusa; species Phyllomedusa bahiana. The sequence continues at coordinate 2,901 of JAODAL010045399.1, forward strand.
GCTTCCCCCTCCGTAGGAGTGGGGGGAACCCCAATTTGAGTTTTCACTTGGAAAAAAGGGTTTGGAAAACGCCCCGGTTACACAGGGGGCCCTTTATATTGGCTTCTTTTTTTTAATTTTATCAAGTGTGGGGGAAAAAGGGTCTCTTACTTTGTTTCTGTCTGTGCTCCATACTCCTTTGTTCTTGAATAACCAAATTTGGTCAATTTTTCCCTTTAAAATCCCTTTTTAACAATTCAGAGGAATTTTTTTAAACCCCATTTTGTACATGAAAAGTTTTTTAGTATTTTTAATTCTGGGAAAACCCCTTTTTAAAAAAATAGGAGGGAATCCCCCCAAATTGTCTTTTTTTTCTTTTTTTTCATTGTTTTTTAAAGGGGTTTGTCTTAATACGGGGTTTGGGAAAGCTATGTTAAAGATCTTGAAAAAACAAGTCTTTTTGCAATATGTGTCCATTTACAGTGCCCTCCCTATTCCTTTTTTGACAGCACGATAAACCCTTGGGGCCAACTCTTGGACAATTGTGAAAAAACAAATGTCTGTTAGAAAAACTTTTTTTTAAAATAGGCCCTTTTAAGTATAGCGGAATGTACCCCAAAATGCCCCCAAAAATTCAAAGCAGGGCCCCTTGAAAAAATTTTTGGTAAATTGTGAAAAAACAAAATGTCGGTTAGAACAACTTTTTTTTGGGGAATTTGGAAACCTGTAGTATAGCTGATGTCACAGAAAAATTTCCCCCCAAAAAAAATTCCAAAGCATAAACCTTGAGCCACTTTGGTCAATTGTGAAGAAAAAATTTTCTGTTAGAAACAAACTTTTTTTTTTTAATAGGATCTTTTGTATTGCTGCATTTTCAAAGCAGCATGACCCCAAAAAATTAAAAAATATGACTTCTCGGGCCACTTTTTAACAATTGTTGGGGGAGAAATCCCATTAGAATTTCACATTTTTTGTTCCAAAGGACCATTTTTTTACTGCTGTATCTACAGCAAAATGACCTCAAACCTTTTAAACCAATGCGAAAATTTTTAAAAATAAAGTGAGTAAAATGGAATAGGGTTGTTGTCATGAAACCTTGCTGTATTTTTCGTCTCCTCACAGCAAAACCATAAAAATAAACTTTTGGGGAAAAAGAGAATAAAAATTGCGGGTAAAAATGATCATTTTAAAAAAAAGTTTTCGAGGACATTTCTGTTTAAAAAGGGAATGTGAAGTAGACCGGCAACTAATGGGGCCCTCGGCAATTGGGGGGGCCCCCAACTAATCAGAGCCCATCCCCTGTTTCCCTTTGATGAAATTTCAAAGATCCCAAAATTTTCTGTGGAAACCCGGATGCTTTTGTTTTGTAATGACTCCTCCAGCTGTGGGGAAGGCCCGCTCAGATATGACGTTTGGTGCTGGGCAGGACAAAACCCTAGGGGCGGGGACGACCGCTGGGGCCATTCGCCTTTTTGGGATACCCAAAAAGTTATTGGGTGGGAACACTTTGCAAAAAAATGGGGTTTGGGAGGCAGATATTTGTGCACCATGATTTAAGTGATCTCTGTGTGTTGGATGTGTCCCCCTTCCCTTTGCATCCCTTGGTTGGGGGTGGTAAAAAAGTTTTCCGGGGTTTCCCCCTTTTAGGCTTCTGCCACCTTGCCTGCTGCTGCCCGTTTCCCCTATTTGGGCCCTTTCTACTGCTGTCAGGTCGTGATGTTGTTCCACCGTGACATTTGGGGAACGTAAAAAGCGACGCAACAGAGGTCTCCAGTTGATCAATCAAGCAAGGTCTCCTTTCCTGCATTTTCTTCTTTTTTGGGTGGGGGGAAAGGAAAGTGCTGATTTTTGTTTTGTACCGGGGACCCAGGGGGGGTGGGCCACCCCGAAAACTGTTGTTCTTTTTGATGGACTTAATGCGGGGGGTTCATGTTGGAGGAAAGGGGGCACCCAAAGCACTCATGTGAGAGATGGAGCCTTGTTTTCCCCAACCCTTGGGTCGAGGGGCACTAGCAAACTGATCTTCTCATCTTCCTCCTGGGCCTCAAATTTCGGCCCCCCAAACCTTTTCCCCGGGAGGGCGTGGGGAAACTTTCCGTGTTGGGAAAATACCCCCTCCCCCCCTCCCCCCTTTCCCTTTTTCCGCTGCCTAGGCAAAAGCTTCAACACACCCCTTTGGCTTGCCGGAAGATGATGACCCTAGAGCTGTTTGGCCACCTTGCACTAGCTCTGGACCCCCAAAACCAAACTCCCCAAATTTGAAGCCCCGTTTGAAATTGTAAAAATCGTGGGGCCCTTTGGGTTTTGGGACGGAGAAAAAAGGCTCCTTTGTCCCCCAATCTGTGTCCTTTCCCCTCCTCCATCGCTGGGGGGAACAATGTTTTTTCAAAAGTGCCCGATCGTTCCAGAACAAGATCACCACAATGTTTCATGCTGACGGGGGCATTGTCCCCCCTTGCCTTTTTGGTGGCTTCTTCAATATGGAAGGATGGGGGCCAGAGCTCTTTCACCTGCCTCCACTCCCCGGTGGTTAAAACCCCCCGAGGTCCTTTAGCTGTTGTCAGGCCATGTGTCACTTTTTACTGCTTAATGGCTTTTGCGTGCTCCCAAAATTCGCTGGAGCATGTGGGGGGTGGAATTCCAGCTTTGTTGCCCCCGTCAACAATGGGAGGGTTTGGACAGGGAGGCCGAGCTGACGCTGCACGCAGCCAGGCGGGACGAAGCGGGGTTTTGGCAAAACGGGGGGAAAGTGCAAACCTCAGACCTCGAGCCTTCTTAAAGCGGGCAGTAGCCCCGGGGGTGCCTTTAAAAAATTTTGGACGAAAAGGGTTTTTTGACATGTCCCCCAGGAAAGGGGGATGTGCTCCCCCTACCGACCCTTAAAGGGGGGGCCAGAGATTTTCCCCGTTATCGCACCCCACCTTGCCGGGGCAAAAGGGTTTTTGTCACCCAGCCAGCGGGGGTTTCCCGTTGCTTAGGGGCCGTCCCAGTCCTGACCTGTTTTGGGGAAAGGGTTTCCCCCGGGCAGTTTAAATTTAAAACACACCCGGGGTGTTTTCTGGGCACGTGATGCCACCAGAGGCCCTTTGGGGGGGGAAAGAGCCTGCACCACCCCCTGGGGTTTTTGAAAAAGGCGGGGCGCCGAGCCTGAGAACCCACCGTAAACCCAGGGGACATCCCCCCAGTACCATTTAGCTGTCCCAAAAGATATAGGGGCCCTTGGGGTTTGGCTTATTGGGTCCTTTGTGTCGGGGGTTTGAGATGGATTTTTTCCGGCACAGATGAGACAATGCGCTTGAAATTTTAGATGACCGTGGCTGGCCAGGGCAGGGACGGCTTTTTGGCAAAAAAAGGCCGGGCCGGGGCATCGGGGTATTGGGGGCAGGAAAAAGGGAAAATGACATGGGGGAAACCCCAAAATCTGTGTCACCAGACGAAAGGCAAAAATTTCCAAGGCCCAAAAACCCGGCAATGCCGACATTCAGGCTTTTGGCTTTGGGAAGGTTTGGGTTAAAATGTTTCTTCTGTTCCCCAAACCTGGAAAAACAGAAGGGGCTGCTAGGGCTGGCCCCGTACAGCGTGCAGGTCGTCAAATGGCGGAAGGAGAAGGGGGGAGGATGGGTCTTGGTGGTGTGGTTGGGACTCGGGGGGACGGTTTGGGGGCTGGAAAACGGAGGTGATCCCTGATCAAAGACTTGAGAGACATGGGCAGCTGAAAGGGAAAGTTTTTTTGGTGGCGGAGGAGGGGGAGGGGGAGGGCAGGGGGTGTGACGTGGTTGGGGGGCCCGGCGTCGGTCTGGCCTTTTTTTTGGGCCCAAATGTTTCCCCCCCATTTTTAAAATTTATTTCTTTTGCTGAAAGTGATAGACTTTTTGGTGGTGGGTTTAAACCCCTTAAGGTTCTTTCCCTTACTTTTGGGTTTTCGGCCAAAAAGGGGGCATATGGGCATCCTTTGGGTTTAAAACTGAAGGGGTTGCTCAAAGGGAAAGGGCCCCGGCTTGAGAGTTCCCCGGACCTTTTTGACGGCGATAAGCGAGGAGCGGGGTTTGCGCTGGGCCGTGGGGTGGGGAATCATATCAGGGGGACTTCTGCGACCCCCCCTCTTCTTTTGTGGCGGGGGGAAACCCCTATTGACATACCCCCTGTCTTTTTCCTCGTCCCCTGATGAAAACCGCGCAAGCAAATTCTGCGGTAAAAAACCCGGGTTTAAACCGCAAAAGTGTCATCATTCATTCATTCAAAAACAGGTGACTTTGGGCGTCCTGACTTTCTGCATCCGAAGCTTGGGGGGTCAAGCAAGGGGCATGCAAGGGGTTTTCCGGACCCCCCGTGATTTTTTCCGGGTTGGACCCGGGTTCCCCTTTACCTCCCCGATGGGATTCCCGTAAAATGGGGTAGAGAGACTAAATTAAACCCTTTTATCTTTTAACATGCCTTCTGACCCCAAAAAAGCCCTTTTGTCATCAAAGAGGTCTTCAGACAATGGATTACCACAGTGGTGGGTACCGAGTTGACTTTTTGGGGTGGGTTCATGTTGGGGCGGATGTGATTTATGCTGATGACGAATTTGTGGGGCCAACCCCGTTGGGTGGGAGGAAAGAGGGGGGTAAAAACTCGCTAGGGTGCAGGTTGCCTTAACCAAAGAAGGACAGATTGGTGCGATTTTTCGTTACTTGATTCACAGGGCCCTGACCCAGCGATGACGGCCTGAGGGTCCTGCAAAAAAACGATTTCCGCTGGGATGAGTGTTGTCGCCAGCACTGTAAGGAGACCCTTTTCTTGTACCTTACCTCCAAAGTGTTTCCCCCCCCTTTGCTCGCTTACCCCAAAGCATTTCGCTCCATGTCCCCGAAATATAAAAATTTGAAAAGGTTGGAATAGTTTGGAAAGTTCTTATTAAAAGACGGCAAAAACACAAAACTATTCTTTAAATTTCCCTTAAATTTAAAAAAAAAATTGTGGATTCAAATTTAATGCAAAGGGGCTATCAACAATCTGGGCTGGGCAAAAGTCCCCAAAAAAAGTATCTGTTATGTTTTGGTATAATAAAAAGGTATTTTTTGCCCCCTTTCAATTCCCTGTGGTGAATATAGAAATTTTCTGTTTTTAAAATTTACGTAGATGCTTTTTCAATGAAAGGTTTCTGGGGGTTTCAAAAGTCCCAAAAAACCCAAAATTGTTATGTTTTGGGATTAAAAAATGGTATTTTTTGGGAAAATTTCAAATTTAAAATGTGGTGAAAATAGAATTTTTTGTTTTAAGATTTTTGTAGTTTCGTGTCAATTTTAAAAAAGTTTCTGGGGGTGCAAAAAGTCAAAAAACCGTAACTGTTAGGGTTTTTAATTATTAAAAGGTATTTTTTTTTCACCTTTCAAACCCCCTGTGGTGGGAATTTTAGAATTGCTGTTTTTTAAAATTTATAGATGCTTTGGGCAATGAAAAAGTAAATGGGTGGCCGCAAAAAACAAAAAAACGTAATGTTATGTTTTGATATTTAAAAAATTGTATTTTTTGACCCCTTTTAAATTAAACCCGTGGTGTTTTATTTGAAATTTTTGTTTTAAGATTTACGTAAAAAAATTTCTGCGTAATGAACAGTACTGGGTGCGCAAAAATCAAAAAAAAAGTAATGTTATGTTTTTATAAAAATAAAAAAGGTATTTTTGCAACCCTTTTATTTTACCCGTGGTGAATTTTGAAATTTCTGTTTTAAAAATTTACGTTTGATGGTGCGTCAAAGGAAAAAGTACTGGGTTTCGCAAAAAAAATCAAAAAAACACGTAATTTTATGTTTTGATATAATAAAAGGGTTTTTTTTTCACCTTTCAATTCACCCTTTTGGGGAATATAGAATTTTCTGTTTTAAGATTTACGTAAAAGGTTTCTGGTCAAAGAACAGTACCCGGGTGCGCAAAAATCAAAAAACCCCGTAAACTGTTATGTTTTTTATATAATAAATTTGGGTTTTTTTTTCACCTTTTTAATTCACCCGTGGTTTAATATAGAATTTTGGTTTTAAGTTTTTCTTGATTTATGCGGGCCCAAAGAAACCAAATACTGGGGGGCGCAAAAAGTTTAAAAAAAAACGTAAAAAAATTTTTGTTTTGTATAAAAAACGGTTTTTTTTGCACCTTTTAATTCACCTTGGGGAATATAGAATTGCTTTTTTTAAGATTAAAAAAGATGCTGCGTCAATGAAAAGTAAATGGGGGGCGCAAAAGTCAAAAAAAACGTAACTGTTATGTTTGATATAATAAAAGGTATTTTTTTCACCTTTAATTTTACCTGTGGGGGGAATTTGAATTGCTTTTTTTAAGATTTAAGTTGGGGTGCTGCCCTCAATGAAAAGTATGGGTGCGCAAAAGTCCAAAAAAAAAACGTAACTGTTATGTTTTGATATAATAAATGGTATTTTTTGCACCTTTTTAAATTTAAACCCGTGGTGGAATATAGAATTGCTGTTTTAAGATTTACGTAGATGCTGGTCAAAGAACAGTACTGGGTGCGCAAAAGTCAAAAAAAAAAGTAACTGTTATTGTTTTGATATAATAAACGGGATTTTTTTTCACCTTTTAATTCACTGTGGTGAATATAGAATTGCTGTTTTAAGTTTTCGTAGTGTGCGTCAAAGAACAATACTGGGTGCGCCAAAAAAACAAAAAAAACCCTAAATGTTTTGTTTTTTAAAAATAATAAACGGGATTTTTTGCACCTTTTTAAAATTTAACCCGTGGTGAATATGAATTGCTGTTTTTTTGATTTACGTAGATGCCCGGTCAATGGCAGTTTCCCGGGTGCGCAAAAGTCCAAAAAAAACCCTAACTGTTAAATTTTTTTGATATAATAAAAGGTATTTTTTTTACCTTTTTAAATTACCTGTGGTGAATATGAATTGTGTTTTTAAGGGTTTAGTAGATTTTGCGTTTAATGAACAGTAATGGGTTTTGGGAAAAAATCAAAAAAAAAACGTAACTGTTTGTTTTGTTTTAATAAACGGTTTTTTTTGCAAACCCTTTCAATTCACCTGTGGTTTAATTTTAAAAAATTTTCCCGTTTTAAGGGTTTACGTAGTTTCTGCGTAAAAGAACAGTTTCTGGGTTTCGCCCAAAAATCAAAAAAAACGGAAACTGTTTTGTTTTGTTTAATAAACGGTTTTTTTTGCACCCCTTTTAATTTTAACCCCGTGGTGAATATAGAATTTTCTGTTTTAAGGGTTTGTAGTTTCTTTTCGTCAATGAACAGTTTTTGGGTGCGCAAAAGTCAAAAAAACAGTAAAAAGTTATGTTTTGATATAATAAACGGTATTTTTTTTCACCTTTCAATTTTTTTTATGTGGTGAAATTAGAATTGCCCGTTTTTTTTATTTACGTAAGATCTGTGTCAATGAAAAGTAATTTTTGGGTGCGCAAAAGTCAAAAAAAAAGTAACTTTTATGTTTTGATTTAAAAAAAAAGGTTTTTTTTTGCACCCCTTTCCAAAATTAAACCCGTGGTGAATATAGAAATTTTCGTTTTAAAAATTTACGTAGATGTGCGTCAATTTAACGTAATGGGTGCGCAAAAATCAAAAAAAAAAAACGTAATGTGATGTTTTGTACGTTTCCGGTATTTTTGGGAACAAACAAACCTGTGGTGACTACAAGATTTCTGGGGTTGTAATTTAAGTGCAAAGGGGGTTTATCAAAAAGTTTACAAAAATTAAATTTAAAAACCCCATCTGAAATGTATACCCGAAAAAAAGTGGATTTTGGGAGTAACAAAAAGGGCCGCAGTTATAAAAAATTTATGTTTATCCAAAAATTTGTTAAGGCTGCCCCAAAATCCCGGAAATTTTTTCAATAGCAAAATTTTTAATAATAAAGATATTCCATTTCAATGTCTACAAATAAGTCCTTGGGTGAACTTTATCCAAAGTTTATTTATGTTAAGCTTGTTTTGGTTCCCCCCCGCCCCCCCCCCCCCCCCCCCCCCGCCCCCCCCCCCCCCCCCCCCCCCCCCCCCCCCGCTTTCCCCCGCCGTGAATTTTTAAACGGTTAGTGCTGCTTTAAAATTTTTTAGCTAATACATAAATTTTTCAAATTTTCTAATTAAAATAAAATTTGGAAAGGGTCACAGCTTAAAAAGTAGAGGTTTCTTGTGCAGAAAATAGACTTTTTTTGCTAAACTGTTTGGGGCCCCAGGGGCAGGCGCAGGTCCTTTCCCTATTTAGACGGGTGAGAGGGGCAATGAGGCTGAAACAGGAAAAGCCTTTTATTGTAAAACGAATTTTGGGCATGTGAAATTTTTTCCCGCCAAAACGAACCATACACATCCCCGTCATGACGTTTTGCACCACTTTTCACCCTGCCTATTCTGTAATCTGATTTGGGTGGGGCCCCCAAAATTACAGGAAGCGCCGGAAAAAAAGGGGCGATCTTAATTATGTGGTTTAGATTTTAATTTTAAATTTTTGCCCTGATCTGGAAAATTTTGTTTACCCTAAAAACCTTTCCGATTTCAACTTTTTCGATAAAAAACGCTTTAACCTTCCTAATAAAACAACCCTTTTTTTTTCAGCTACCCTGCTGGGGGATATTTCCCTTTTTTTTAAAACTTTTAAAAGCCCATTTAAAGGAAAATTTTGTTGTTTTAAAAAAAAAAATGAAAAATTTAAAAGTGAACACTATTGGGGTTTAATAAAAAAATTTCCATATTTAAATCTTAAAACCCTTTAAAGGGAACCCAAAAGGGGAATTTCCTTTTTACATGTTTTTTTTCCTTGGGAAAAAAAAGGGAAATGGGGCTTATGCAAATTGCAAATCCAGTAGCCTTCACACTTTTTTCAGCAATACTAGACATAATGTGCCACTACATTATTTTAATCTGAGATATAACTAACATCATTTTCACAACAGTAAGGGAGACATGTTTTTCACCCTTTTCTGGCATAAAATGTGCCAAAGTGAGCCGGCTACAATGTCTAATGCGCCAAATGAATGCGCATTGTTTTGTAAGGATTTTACACTTTTTAATTTCAATAACATAAGGGGGGGGATTTTGGGGCGTTTTTAAACCCCCTAAAACTTTTTGGGCCCCGTATATGATTGTGGGTCGGGGAAAACTAGGCGGGTTTAAAATGCCGGGAAAAAGGGAAACCTTTTTAATTTTGGTCCCCGCTTAGCCTGTGGGGGTTCGGTGGAAAACCCCGATTTGCTGTTAGGGAAAAAAAAGTCCAATATTTCTCAACTTACACCAGTACAATAATAAAAAGTAATTTATGATAATTATCAAATTATATAAAATGAAATTATTTAAGTTTAATAAAAAAAGTATAATATAAAATTAATATAAAAATATAATATCCCAAAAATATAAAAAATATCTCCTATAAAATGTATTTAAAATTAATAGAATCTAAAACTAATTTTACATGAAATAACCCACTGAAAATGTTGTTCAGATTTTTTAATTCTTACTACATTAAATTTGAAATTTATTTTTGCTGCTCTCACCCTTTATTCTACATACAGTAAGAGCCAGCATACCACAGGTCTTTCTGGGACCTGTGGTCCACCAAACAAGATCAGTACCATAGTTTCTCTTCACTGACATGCTATTCTAATGACTTTTCTTTTATTTCCAGCCTCTCTATAGCCTTAATACATGTTTGGCGCATTACTAATGCGCCTAAGTTCCATAATGCGGCAAACACATAGGTGAGGTACAATGAACTTTAGACACCATTTATGAATGCACAAAAAACACATTCATACTTTCAAGTGCATTATACACTAAAAAATAGATGCAAAAATGCATTGTGATCCGCTTAGTTCCATACATGTCTCCCTAAATGTTTTCTTTCTGTATTCTACACAGCTGAGGGTTGTTTATCCAAATTTTGACCAAATAAATACGGTCAAACATAATAGTTTAATTATGCCAGAAGACTTTAATGCTTAATTCTACTGAAAAAATGACAGAAACAGACAGGATGAATTTTCATCTATAAAGATCTATAGAGCGGTTATTATCTGTAGTGGTATCAGCAAAGCACAGAACGCGACAATAACCTTCACGTTCAAGAAACACTTCAGCTTCCCACTTCCATTACAGTGAAAAATTAATGATTATATGCTATTGCATAGTATTTGATTCCTCCTACATAGCATTGCAACATTTAAAACTGGGCAATGTGTATGAAAACTGGTACAGACTAGACAGTTGTACTTCTGAGTGAGTTAGTGTAGCATTCGTCAGTATGTATGAAAGTGTATCACAGCATTTTACAAATATTTCCCACTGTGAGATAAAAACTTGCACCAAAATGTGCAGCAAAATTTGTGATGCCAGTTTTAAATTGACAAGGATCAGTACGACATTTGTGTACTACATTGTGTCGAGACACACTCATAAATGTGTCTGATCTTATGAATGTGGTGTAAGACAGCTCCTATGAACTGGAGCATATACCAGTTGGATTGTTGGATGTGCACCAGTTTTTGGCAAAAGACCTTTTAAAAATATGACAAGGACAACAACAGTTTTTTTGCCGCAAACCACAAAACTGGCGCAGCCCCATTCATTCATGTTGGCCTTTGTGTTTTCACACACAATTTTGTCAAGTTGGTAATTTAAGGAAAAAAACATCAAAAGTCTGTTTCATCATTACATTCTTATTAAGCTCATCAGATAGTTTGTTGAATTGCTTTTACTGCTATACATCCTTATCGAAGTATCAGATATCTCTCACACAGCTTTCCTTGAGACAGAGGCCGTTTCTGCTAGAAGCCAGAGATTCAAGACCATACTCCACCCCCAGAAGATAAAGAGGCGCGATTGGTAATGTGTCATATAAGCTAAAGCTTCATAAGTAAATACAAATTAAAACTTCTCTCTTAGCAACCACCAATTAACCAATCATGTAGTGATAGAATAGTCATGTGATTAAAAAGTTCTATTGGAATGTAATTTACTGTGATTAAAGCAGATTCATGTCCCAAACGGAAGTGTGGGTCATATTTCTCGAGCTCCGGCTGTCGGCAGCAATAATAATAATATAATTCGGAGGAGGCATTTAATTGGATAAAGGAGTGGAACAAAGATAATTTCCACACCTGATTTAATCATCTTGACAGTGGTGCCGTGACTCTCAGACGACCACCCGAGGACCATACGAGGGGGGGGGGGGGGCTTACGCCTTGCCATCGACTGCACGGTCCTGGGGTGCCCGAATTACTTGGGGCATGATCAACCCCACAGAAACAGGTAGGTTAGCTGATTTTTATAAAAATCTGTGACTTATCTGTTTCTCGGACATTCTAGTGAAAGTCTTTTGGTGGTTGTCGCCTTCCTTAGGAGACCTGTGTAAGCGTTCAGGTGTGCCTCCAGGGTGTGCTCTGGTACATGTATGTGTATCACATGCATATACCTTTTAAACGCTACCAATTAATGCCTCTGCTTGTTGCTCTGTAAAGTATACGTGACTGGATAGTGTATTTTCCTTTCGGTATCATATTTCAGTGTAGGCCAGGAGCTGGGCTCCTGATGAGAAAAAAAAAATGAGATATCAGGGATACAGTCCCTAATAAGCGACCCGGTAGCAACCGAAGCCTGTCATAAGTTATATACAGTTATATACAGATATAGTTATAGACAGATGATCTGAGATCTGAGTTACTGATAAGCCTGTTTTAGACAGATGATCTGCGTTACTAAGAGAACTGGTTAAAGAGTAGCCAAAAGCCTGTTATAGTTATATAGACAGAAGATCTGGGTTTCTGATAAGCCTGTTATAGACAGATGTTATAGACAGATAATCTGACTTTTTGCGATAACCTGCTGTTGAGCAGAAGACATTAATTAGTGTTAGGTATGTTTGGGGCTTAATCTCAACATACACGTGTGTTAATTTGTTCTGTTTTAGTTAGGTAAAAAACTGCATTCAGGGTTAATTTATATTTAAGCTACATCACATGTTATCTTTCACACTGAAATTCTGGCAGAGTGTATAATCTTGGCTTCGATTCAAAGCGTCTGTTAGAGGGGGCCATAGCTGATAGCTGCGGGCACATTTTCTCCCCTCGGCTCTATGGCGTACTGAAAAATTATAGCGCTCAGTCAAAAGGTGCAGTCGAGTAGTTTGATCGAAGAGAAAAGTAGTAAAATATATATAAGACTTGAGAGAAAAAGTTAATGAAACTCTCTGTGTAATGAGCATAAATCACGGAGATTACAAGCTAGCATGTGGGAGACAAGCACTGAAAGAAAATAACGATGTCTTGGCAAAGCATAATTACATTGAAACTGAATGTAAAAAATAAGAAGGATTTGAAGAATGCATATGTATAAGGAGTGAGCTGCCTCCATTCCAAGATGGCGACTTTCAATGTTGGTGGACTGACGTCATCAAATTCCATTAACGCTGAAAGTTGCGTAGATTGTGGGAGGGAACGTACAACACTGATCACACCTTGTATTACCTCAACTCCTGCCCCTCCCGGTATTCTTCCCTCAGCTCCCGTGCCAGAACCTCCCATTATTTCCTGTAACCATTTTTATGAAGTCCAAACATTCTCTGTATCCGGAAAGGCAAAACCAAACCCCGCCCTTTCCACTTCCTGTGGCCATATTTGTAGTCCTAAGCAATCCAAAGAACCCGGAAGTTCCGGGTTGAAGTTGAACAGCGGCCATCTTGCTACACCTAACATTTCTATGCAACTGTTGTGTGATAACATCTTTGCCAGAACACCTGCAAAATCACAACAAACACCACCACTAGCCCCGCAACCACTCACTGCTCACTGCTTCTAGGACACCCTCCTCCTCTATAGCCGCTATTCTGACTTTCAATGCTAACGGAGAGGAAGACGGGTAGGAGGACAAGTTGCCATTAGCCACAGGATGCCAGGACCCACATCTGCAATCCAAATTAAAGGACTCCAGTATTTTTGCTATTGCTCACAGCACACAGACTGCTGCTCTAGGAGAGGACAATATTCACAAATAGACACAGCGGTTTCAAATGTCCATAAAATGATCAGACGTTTATTTTGATTCTTTAAAAAGCAAAAAAGCCCCTCCACGGCATAGCAAAAAGGTAACCCCAATTAACGCCGACGCGTTTCTGGCGGCGAACCACCCTTAATCATGGCATACCCACACATTGAAACAGCATCTATATATACTAATCATAAAAGCCAAGTCAGTAAGCTCACCTGTTCAAGTCTCCCTCTTCCTCTGTCTCGCTGCACACCGGACTTCCGGGACACCAAAGGCAGCACGCATGCGCGCGTCAATCAATGCCCCGGACTTCCGGGACGCCGCGCGTATCCAGGACAACAAGGTCCGGGCATGCGTGATGGAGCCCAACAATAAGGAAACCGGCAAAAGGATGCAGCTGGTAACCTAGATACCATCACATGTCAGGCTGCAACAGGCGTCGGCGTTAATTGGAGTTACCTTTTTGCTATGCCGTGGAGGGGCTTTTTTGCTTTTGCAAGAATCAAAATAAACGTCTGAACATTTTATGGACATTTGGAACCGCTGTGTCTACTATTTGCGAATATTGGGCTGCTGGAGTTCTTTCTCTGGACGGGACACGTACGGATGCCATACACATTGGGCGGTGAGCTGGCTTATACATTGTCTCTTTACTCTAGGAGAGGACACATTACTCAGAACACCCACTGACTTCCTTGGGGATACTGCCCACAGGTTCTATCATCAAACTCCACGACAACACGTCACCGTTGGACAAACTTCTCGTAACCCTAAGGGTGAATATCTCGACCCTAAAAGTGAATCCAAATCACCTGACGTTTGTACGTTCATTACCTCAATTCGGGACACAAACACCACTCTTACCTTCATTGTGGGGGACATTGTATTTCAGGATACTACGGCAGTTGTCAATCTTGCAAATAGCCATCTCTGGCATCGTGGTGGCATAGGGGCACAAATTGTTCAATACGTTGGTAGAGAGATACAGCAAGCCTGTGATGACTTCAGTTCACGTTCTGGTGGTGTGACTTTTCCAGTGTCCACTGTACTCATCACTAGAGCAGGCAGATTAAACTATGATTACATTATCCATGCTGTTGGACCCGTATATAATAACGTGTCCCATAACAATTGTGTTCAGCTGCTGAAACAAACTATACATAACGTACTTGAAATGGCCCAAGCGAACAAGTTCCAATCACTGTCCATACCCCTTATTTCTTCTGGCATCTTTGCGTTCCGACAAATGGCATGTGTACAGGCCATACTCACCACAGTACTTGAGTAAAAGCCAATTCCTCCAGTACGTGAAATACGGATAGTGGTACTAACAGATGCTATGGCCAAATGTCTGAAGACTACATGGCTCTCCCTTACTCAAACCACTAACTCTCCCAGGACAACTTCACCTTTACTCAGGAATATAACCTCAGTTCCATTGCAAACTACACCCACATTCCCTCCACCACCAGAACCAGACTCATTCATGGACTTACCCCTACCTTCGGCAGCACCACCACCTCCACCATCACCTCCTCAGCCACTGGATTCTTTTTCTCTGCCGGTTCTACCTTCTTATTCATCGGCGCCAGGTACAATACCCAAGTATCAACCAATCTATGTGCCTTTTACACCCGAACAAGTCAATAATCTACTAACCCAAATGCCAGACCCTGAGAAAAACCCTATGGCATTTTACAGTGGCATCAGCCAAATACAGAAGACATATTCGGCCCCTTGGAAAGTCCTATACCACATTGCCAGCATCAAGGCTGGTGATTCCTTCTGGCCCATCATCAAATCGGCTCTGCAAGAGCATAATGTTGAGGACATCAGTGCTTACTCATCTGGGGAAGAGTTCTGCCGTAGTCTTCATTCTTGGGCAAAGGAACGCTTGGCTGAATCCTCAGTGAATATCTTCAATTCTACGCAGAGTCCTACTGAATCCGGGGAGCATTTTTATAACCGGATGTCTGCCTTATTCCAGGACCATGGATTTGACATGAACACTAAAGCTCACAAAATCCTCTTTTCAATGTTGTTTGTTATAGGTTTACTTAAACCCATTTGGGACTTTGAAACTAATCGAGCAAAATATGCAGAGTTATCCGGAAGTCAACTTCTCTCCATTCCTAAGGCACAAACTGATTCATCCCAACAGTTAAAGAAGGTTTCTAATGTGACCCTATTTCAAGAGCTCCCACAGGACTCTATAGCTCAGCCAGACACCATACTCTACAATCAACCAATGCAAGTTTTCCCTGAGTATCAACCTACAGACTCCTATCAAGATAACGGTTCGCGACCTTTCCAGAGCGCACACCCTGGCGGACAAGGCCGAACTCAGGAAACTTGTTTTTACTGCAACCGATCCGGACATATCATGAGGCAGTGCTGCGCTAAAGCTCCAATAAACGACAAAAGGAATCTTGCAAACCAGGGACAGCAACAAAAAGCAATACCCTCAAACATATAATTAATTTCAACCTCATAGTTGAGTATAAGTTGCAGAGCTGTGGTCTGTGGACCGAGGTCTGGGGGCCAAATTTCACGTGCCAAATTTCTAAGTGGCAATTAGAAGTGGCAATCCTCAAATAATATCCCTGAATGAGCCTAAAGTGAGCAGAAGGGAGAAAGGGACTCTCCGCCTTTTTGTAAGTAGCATGCACTTCCTTTGCATACTCCTTAATTATCATGCTTGCTATTACTATCACCTTTGCACCCAAACCCTGCCTCCTATCTTACCACACCTATCTTGCCCTCAAACCAAGTTTATCCACATAAGCCCTCTCTCCTTCCCTCCACCTATGTACTAAATCCCACACGTTATTTTCCCTCTTCAACCACCCCAAACCTCCACTCACATATTACTGCACAAACGCCACTCATATTCATCACTGACCCATCGCTGTCTCTTTTCATTCTCCTCTTCTCGCTGCAGGGACATCTCTCCCAACCCCCGGCCACCTTCCTTTACTCTCCCCCCACCTCCTCCTCACCTCCCATAGAAACCCTGCTAACCTGCTTGCCATTCGCTGTACATCTTTTTCTGCCCCTTTTAAGTGTCTCTATGGAACCCCGATCCGTCTTAAAACAAACTCACTGCTGTTAAAGCCCCTTTTTCCTCCAACTCCCTAAACCCTTTCGGGCCCTCACAGAAACATGGCCTCCAGCAATCTGAAAACCCGCTTCCCCCTTGCCGCTCTCACCTATGGTGGGCTAACACTTCACCCACACCCCCAACCTGAAAACAGGCCGGGGGGAGGATTTGGCATACTCCTTTTCTCCACACTGCACTTACCATCATTCCCCCTGCACCCTCCCTCACTTCCCCTCCTTTGAGGTCCACACCCCTCAGACCCCTTTCAGCCTTATTCCATCAGAGTCGCAGTTGTCTACAGACCCACCGGCACTCCCCCCCAGTTTCTGGATCATTTTGCCGCCCAGGCTCCCACACTTCCCCCTCTTCTGAAATACCCACTCTCATCATGGGTGATTTCAACTTTCCCCATTGATGACCCCATGTCTCCTTCTGCCTCACAGTTTCCTTTCATTAACCTCCTCTCATGGCCTCTCGCAGTTTACAAACCTCCCCAACCCACAAGATGGGAACCTCTTGATCGGGTCTTCTGTCATCTTTCCTCAATTTCAACTTCACTAATTTCCTTAAATTCTCTCTTCTGACCAAACAATCCTTATTTTCCTTCATTATCACAAATTCTCAGCCTTCTCTGACAAACCTGCCCAAACATCCATTCAGAAAATATCCCTCCATAATACTAGAACTCACAGACACCAAAACAGTCCTCACTGCCCCCAATCTCCTCCCCCTCCTGTCCTGACCAGCTGTCAAACGTTACAATGAAACTCTCACAACCACCCTGGACATTTGGCACCACTCACACACCGCACCACCAGAGTCAGACGCCCGCAGCCTTGGCACACACCTCAACTCGTTTTCTCCTCCAGCGATGTTCCAGGTGTGCTGAGCGGCTGTGGAGAAAGTCAAACTGCCTGCAGCCCTTTCTCCACTACAAATTCATGCTCAGGATTTAAATCACACTGCCTTCACTGCGCCAAACAAAAATATTTCACCTCTCTCATCTCCACACTACACAACAACCCAAAACGCCTTTTTGACACCTTTCCACTCCCCTCCTAAGCCTAAAGCTCAGGCTCCGTCACTGACCTCTGTGCTGAAGACCTGGCCACTCACTTCCAAAGACAAAATTGGAAAAATCCGGCAAAACATCACATCACAATCCCCAAATAATACCCATCCGTCCTCCCCGCACGCCTCTAATCTACCGCCTCCTGAACCCGACGACAGAGGAAGAAGTGTCCAGGCTTCTCCTGTCGCCCGCCCCACCACATGCTCTACTGACCCCATTCCCATCCCACCTCGCCCCAGCTGTCCTCTCTCCACCTTACTGTTATCTGTAACCTCTCTCTCTCTCCACTGGGATCTTCCAAATCTTCCTTCAAAAAACGCCATCATAACCCCTTTACTAAAAAAGCCCTCTCTGGACCCGTCCTGTGCTGATAAATACCGACCAGTCTCTAACCTGCCCTTAAACTCTAAAATCCGGGAACCCCTTGGTCTACTCTCGCCAATCCGCTATCTCTCTGCAACTCTCTTCTTGACCCCGCTGCAATCAGGTTTCCGCACCCTACACCTCCACGGAAACTGCCTTTGTTAAAGTCTCAAATGACCTCCTAACACAAAATCTCAGGTAACTACTCATTGTTGCTTCTCTTGGATCTCCTGCAGCATTTGACACTGTGGATCACCCAACTTCTCCTCAGCATGCTCAGCACCATTGCCTCCAGGACACCACTCCCTCGCTGGTTTCTCATCCTTACCTCTCTGACCGCTCCTTCAGTGTCTCATTTTCTGGTTCACCTCCTCTCCTCTCCTCTTGCTGTTGGGGTTCCTCAGGGATCATTCTTGGGCCTCTCCTCTTTTCATTGTACACAGCCCCCATTGGAAAAACCATCAGTAGATTTGGCTTCCAGTACCATCCTATGCGATGACACCCAATTATACACCCCCTCGCCGTGACATCACTCCAGCCTTGCTACAAAAAAACCAGTGACTGTCTGCTGCTGTCTCTGACATCATGTCCTCTCTCCATCTGAAAATAAACCTCACTAAGACTGAACTTCTTGTCTTTTCCCGCCATCTACTAACCAACCCCCCCCCCCCCCCTGCCTATTTTCTGTTTCTGTATGTGGTACCACCATTTCTCCTAGGCAGCAGCCCGCTGTCTAGGGGGTTTATATTTGGGTTCTGACTGACCTTCTCCCCATATATCCAATTTCCCTTGCCCGCCTCCTGTCACCTTCACCCCAAGATATCTCCAAAATCCGTCCATTTCTCACTGTGGAAACAACTCAAACTCTCATTACTGCTCTTAATTTTTTTCTCGTCTTGACTACTGCAACTCCTTGCTTATCTCTCCCTCTCTGCAAACTCTCCCCTCTCCAATCTGTCCAGAATGCAGCAGCCCAGGGTTGTCTTTCTCCTCCAGCCACTATACTGATGCCTCTACCCTGTGTCAGTCACTGCACTGGTTGCCCATCCAGTACAGGATACAGTATAAACTCAGCACTCTCACCCATAAAGCTCTCCACAGCGCTGCTCCTCCCCTACATCTCCTCCCTAGTCTCTGTCACCCGCCCTAACCCCGTGCTCCCCCGCTCTGCTGATGATATCAACTACAATTCCTCAATCATCCGAAAACCTCCCATGCCCCGCCTACAAAGAATTTCCACGTGCGGCACCAATTCTCTGGAATATCCTACCGCGGCGATCCAGGCACATTCACAACCCTCACAGTTTTAAGAGGCCTGAAAATACATCTTCTCGGTCTGGCCCACCAAGATCCCAAACGCTATTACACACATCTGTCACTCCCTGCACTTGGGCACTCACAGCACTTAAACTGTAATAAAATGTACAGTCTGGGTGGCAGGTTCACCATTTTTCATGTAAACCACCCCCTATTTATGAAACATGGGTCGGACCATTGAAACTTTTGGGACTTCTACTGTATGTTTCACCCAATACACCCTAATAGATTGTAAGCTCTCACGAGTAGGGCCCTCACACCTTGTGTCTCATTTGTAAGTACTTTTAATGTGTAATGACTGTATGTTTACCCTTGGCATTGTAAAGTGCTGCGGAATATGTTGGCGCTATAGAAATAAAGATTATTATTATTATTATTATTATTATTAACCTCAGTATCAAGTTTTTGGTCTTCAACTGCCAAGATTCAATCAACAAACACAACGCAGACCTCAAGTCCTTACAATAAACATCCATTCATTTTGGAAACCCCATTTACCAATCTTAACCACAAATCAGTACCAACAAGCATATCCTCAAGATGTGTCTTATTTCCCCCTTTCCAACCTCAAGACACCTCCTATCATCCTCATCCATAGGGTTTCCGGCAAACCTATTTTCCTAAACCCTTTTTTCTCAATGCTTCAGAGAACACCACTGTTAGTCATTCTGAACCCGTTTGACCGTCAATCTTCAAATTAATGGCCACCAACTTCCTTTCCCATTGTAGACACTGGGGCAGACCAGAATCGGTTATGACAAACTCACATCTGCACATTCCAACGGACCATCATAACTTATTTCCTCGCTGATTACATATTTTTCATAGGCATTGAAGTGGATTGAGGCCGACCAACCCCAGCACTCATTAACCCAGACTCTTAACCTACCCTGAGGTGCAATTGGACTCATGGACTGCCAGACTAGACTACTTATCTCTCCTACTACCGCAAACTAATCTTCTTGGAAGTCTGATTCTTCTACAAACGATAATGCTGCTCAATCAGATATAATTAATTCTCTCTGAGCATGTATTTGGGACTACAAAACTTACCTCCCCACATATATCCAATTTTCACAGGACGCTCTATCAAAGTTGTATACCCTTACGCTTACTCACATGTTTATCCACCCAATCAAGCAACACCTTCCTTGAACTTTTGACACAATACCCTCCTGAAGTTTTGGTCTAACGGTCCCTGCTGAGTCTGCATCCTTCCAGTCTTCACTGTACATGTCTATCTTGAAAGAGGGTGCCTACACAGCCCCTCACTGCCTCAATATACCGTTAACGCCATGATCAAGAAACAATCCTCTGGGATCACACAATTCACAACATTCCTCGGATACCTGGGGCCACTCCATCCACTCATTTCTCTCCTGTAAAATAATCTCGGTTCCCTAGTTCACTAAAGAAAAGTTTTATCCCCTAGGGCGGTCTTCTGGCCTGGATACCAATGAAGCCAGACCATACATTGATGAGAGCTCCTCAACGTGCCAGTCCCTATTCGGCTCAAAAAAACCCTTATTTTTCAGCTAAATATCTCAACTTGAACAAGATGACCTCCACAAACAACCAGAGACCAAAAACCTACAAGAAGACCCCAGCCGACTAAAAAATACATCAGCAGAATTTGCTGGGTGTGAGACACGATGCGGCCGCACCTGCTACATCCAGCTGAAAGCCCTGCCTGCCGGCTAGCCATTACAACCAGAAAGGTGCAAGTGATGAAGGCGTATCCAAGGCTCCTCGATCTAACACCCAGCGCATTAACTACACCTCAGGGACCGGTTAGAGCTATTCAATAAATCTCTCTTCGACATATCTAAACCCCAACATCAGCTGTGCACGTGCGATCAACTGCTGTACCCCGCACATAGGAACTCTCTCCTTTGCACCTCACTGTCCTGCGGAGGCCCCCCGAGCTGCAGCTCAACCCGAACATGAGCACCCGTCTCAGAATCAGCAGTGACTTTCAGCCTGCACGGCTGCAGGGAGATTACCACGGGCAGGACGTGTTCAGAGCGTCGCTAAAGCTTGACAAGAAGTAATTCGGCACGGCCAGACGTTTTAGCAGTGGCGGGCGCAGAGTCTGAGCTGTCAGCACAAGTACACACACGATAGAGCCCTTAGTAAGAGACGCGGATAGTGCCCACTTACAATCTAACCAGACTCCTCACAATCTCCTATTGTGCTGGACAGAGCATGTCAACCCCTTTCTAGCTCGCTTCTATAACCTCTCAACACTCAAACAGCACTATGGCTTTTTTGCCTGGGTCCCACATTTTTCCCATGGCCATCAGCTCTGAGCACACAACTGGCTGTCTATATCCTCGCACATATGTTTACTAATAACCTAGGAGTCCACTCTATTGTACTGAACTTTTGTCTAACTCTAGTGCACTTTACTACTTCTCAAAGTGGAACCAACCCCACATGCGCCATTAACCCTATGACATTTCACATCCAGAGAACCCTATTCGCACCTACCCTAACAGCTCGCAATCAGTTGGACCCTTGCTGCCTATAATGGCGACTCGGAAAACCACTAAACAGCTCACCAACCAGTGATTCTTACAATAATTCCTGTTCAACCACACCATGGACTATACAGCATTACCTAGCTTTTCACCATCAGTGCGGATTATACGCGCACTACCTGCTACTGTTCACAAAAAACCTGAGTTTCTATACTAATAGTACCTGGATCAACCAAATCAGTAGGTCCCTACTAGCACTACCTAAGTTCACACCATTGCGATCTTACTGCTTTTAATAACTTATCATACCAGTGGACTATACTGCATAATAACCTATCTGTTCGCAACCTACCGTAGTCCAAACTGCATAACACGACAAACGCACACTATAACCTATCTGAACACACCTAGAGGACTATACTGAGAACATTAACTTATGCGTTCCTGAATTTCCACAGCAGTGGATTATACATACTATCTATCAGTTTCAAAACCAGTGGACCTATATTGCACTACCTATGCTATTCTTACAGCTGCTCCTCTCTTAAAGTAACAGATCATTTCTCTACTCCCTTCAATACTCCACCCTCAAGCTATCCGCAGATAAAAAACAAATACCTGAATCTCTTTATACTATACCTTAAGTCAGCAGAACTTGTCTCATCAAAAGGCGGCACTAAGCAAAATAACAAAACAAGACCAAACACTAGCAAAGCTCCCTGAGGAATCATTTTAACTTCCAACATCGACCGCGAGGGTGTTCCTACCCTAAACCGAAGATCTGAGAGTACCCACACGCCTCATAAATTCGTTCCTGCCCCACCAGAGCCGAGAATCCGGTGGACTTGAACAACATATCCTCTAAAGAGCAACCCTTGCCACCACTACGCTACAAACAGCACTTTTTCCCCTCTTCCGTAATACACGTTCACAATCTTACTTCGGATTATGAAACATTATTGAGTCGAGCTTAAACAGAACTAATTTCAATGCTTTGGCCAACACGATATCCTGACCATATTGAATCCAAACGTGGGCGGACAATTTTGCGAACATCCTGCACAATAGTCTTTAATTGATGCTAACAGCGCTCTTAGAAGAGAAGTATAAACGCTATCCAAATAAAGCTTGAGATCTAGGAAGACAGATCGCGACGCACCAAACAACTCAG
Organism: Phyllomedusa bahiana; assembly: GCA_025379985.1. NCBI lineage: Eukaryota > Metazoa > Chordata > Amphibia > Anura > Hylidae > Phyllomedusa > Phyllomedusa bahiana. The sequence continues at coordinate 25,360 of JAODAL010045399.1, forward strand.
AATTCCCGTAGGACATTCCCAGAAGCTGTAATGCCTGATCCAGCTCAACACCTATGCTAACTGATCTTATAGGCTCTGATCACTGTCCTCATACTCCAAACAAGATCCTCGATTATTGACAGGATCCATAGAATCCCTAAGCAAAAGAATCCCTGCCACACAAAAGCAAGTTGGCCGAGAGAATACCATAGCACGTATCCACTTCGATCAAATAATAGGAAAGAGTTTCCTTCGTAGACTGTACGACAGCAGACTCCGCTACCTCATAAGAACCGCTTTCAGGCTATCAAATTTATCCTGAACCACCCTCTTGCATGCCACTTCAATGAAGAGATGACAAGGAATTCCAACCTTTACAACACAACACCTTCGGGCCAAAGAGAACAACTATAGATGCGGAGCTTCCCTGTTAAACTTAATAATTTCCAGAGAAGGTACAGCAGTATGTAATTTGCATATTTCGGTCCCAGAAGAAACCAGTTGCAAGCTCTGAGAAGTTGGATAACCTTCTAAGTCAGACTCCTGACACAAGCCACTCCCTAAAAACCCGACCAAGGCCGGAGAATGAATCACACCCTTGTGTCAGACAAAACATCCAAACTAACAACCGCTCGCATTCTGCGCACGACTCACTTCCACTATCCTTTAACTAACCTTACAAGAGACTAAAGTATGAACTGGCAAATTTGAAAGCTCTACTATCCTGTCTTCCCTGTATTTATCTTTCTACAAGGTTCCAAGGCAGGACTTGCTCCCACTTAAGTGTATCCTCCTTGAGGAATAGTTATTATTCTCCTTGCAGAAATGTTCTTGCTTTTCCAGATTATTCGTTCTTTTGTTGCATGTCTTTAATACTTACAACGTGGATTTTTTATAATCATCTAAATCACCCATATTGTGGATTTGTTTACACTCACTCACCACTTTTACCATCCGAAAGCTTGGTCAGTTTATGGGCAGTATACTAACGGACCACAATATCTTATTGATTGTCTCAACTCGAAGGCGTTTAAATATTTTTGGACCTATAATGTTAATGGTTTATAATTTCGCGCCATTTAAAGCGTACTTTAGCTGTGGAGAGACATGACCTAGATCCAAATGCAGACAATAGTATGTTACAAGAGACTCATTTATGTTGTCTTCTGATGCTCATAGATTAAAAAATGGCAAATTCTCTGAAATTTCTTTCACACAAAACTCACCACCCCCAATTTCGCATATCAGCAAAAAAGAAGCCGGCGTTTGCCAATTTTAATTAAAAACCATCGGTATTACTCCATCAATATACAACACCATAAAAGATTAATAGATCCAATGGCCGATTCATTATTTTGATTTGGCAAATTAACTCTAAAGCCTTATCATCCTCGTTACATTAGTATGCACCCCAAATAGAACACAAAACTTCCCTTTTATTTCGTAAAGTCATTTCCACAGCAAAAAGAATGCCAAGGAGGGGAGGGCTGAATTTTATGTGTGACCTTTAACCAGTGTGGTTAACAAATGGTGTAGATAGATCTAGACCATGAGCGAGAGAACCATTTGGAAGCGACATCCCACCTCAGTAGCCCTACTAAGGAGAAATCCATGATGTTTGGCGTTAATCCGGTCCACTCTAACTAACTGAAGGGAGTACAACCTTTTTATATATTATACGGCGCCCTAAACAGGTCCATTCTCGTAAATATTTCATATCTGAAGAATAAAAATCGAAGCTTTCCCCAAACTAATGTCCTCCTATAAAGGCAACCACCACGATGGTCTGGACCATGCCAACCAGTAGAACCTGGTTCTTGAAACATCGCCATAAACAACCCTCAGAAATCCATCTGGAAACTTAATAAATTTTTTCTTCTTACAAGAAGCTCATAGACAATGTCACTTTTCCTAAAAAAAACAACTTACAGAACTATTTTAAACTTTAACCATCGAAGGCACGCAAACGCTATCCTCCCCTTCCATACAAACTGGTGCCATCGATGAAAGCATCATATCCGTGGTATGCTTATTCAGATGATGGCCAGCCTGTTCAAAAAAACAAACACCAGGACACTCTATCAAAATAACACTGCGCTTCTCATATCCAAATCTGGAAGATTTGACATTTCTAAAGCTAATCCCTTACTAGACCAAAGCCAATAAGTAGAATTAAAACATCCCTAAGAAATTATTTGCGTATCCTAATAAACAACGGAAATATGAGTACTAATACCTAGCAAAAAATGAAAGTGTCTATTTTATACAGACAAGGTGCTAGACCCATCCAAGCTCTTGCCAAAAGAGTTAAAGTCCAGCACATTAAATTCCAGATAATCTCAGCTTAGTCTATCTTCCTATGAACCGGTAATAAAATTATCACAACGCACCTTGACATAGCAGAACATTTGCCTCCTAAATTATGACCAAATCTGTTATAATCTATCAGGTCCCTCACGAAAAAATCCCCAGCCCCAACAGATATGATATTACAATTTCCTCTCCTCAATAACCCTAAAGCCATCCATAACAGCAACCTCAATTTAGAAAAAACTTAAACTCTTCACTATCGTTCAGATTCAAAGTTAACATAGCCATTCGCTATATGTAAATAAAAAAACGCCACCTGGACCTGATAGGCGATTCCATAATAATAACTATCAATTATTTTCAGATTCTCCATCTCCCCCCATTAAATCAAACCTTAGTAATGACAATCAGCCAAGTCTGGAATCCACCAATAAGAACAACATACAGGCCCCATCGACACCAAACCATCTCAAAACCAGGCCAAATCAATGATAATACGGGCTAATTTTAGGACCTATTTCAGTATTAAATACCGATGTTAAGATTTATGCAAAGTTCTGCTTCCCCTCTTAATAACTGTTTTACCTACAACTCCAATGCATAGAAATCAACAAACGGGATTTGTTTAGAGGAAGAACAGCCAAGGCGACGCAACAACATGATCGCCACTACTTATCTGGTAAAAAAATTGCTGTGCTGTGTAAAGACAGATGTTGCCAATTACTATCATTAGATGCTGAAAAAAGCATTTTTGATAAGCGTAAACTGCGGCACACTACATTAAACTAGATTCTGAGAGAATTTTGAATCACCCACACCGTTTGTTATCAGCATGCGATCCTATCTTCCTTATACACGAAACCGGTCAGCAATGGCCCATAGCTCTGCTTTCTCTCCTCGCTCCTCGTATCTGATTTAACTAATGGTAAAACCCCACAACAAGCACAAGTTGTCCACCTTTCTTCCTCCTTTAATTTATTTTTAATTAAGTGATATTGAGCCCTTAGCTGAACAAAAATAAGTACGAGGAACCCCCAGGACTTCACTGTATTACTATTAATCAGAACCGATCCAGAAAAAAAGCCTTTATGTCGATGACGTAAATGTTAATTAATTACAAACCCGGCCACCTCCAAATCCCTCCCATTTATAACTACTTTCAAATTTTTTTTCCTAAAATATTCTTACTAGTACCAGACTTAAAACACCACACTCACTAGTCCACAATTATACATTCCTAATAAAATAACTCTGACAATATCCCATTGACAACTCTTAATAAAACCTTATATAACTTAAACCTGGAGGAACACTCAGTAGACTTACTTGGGTTATTAAGGTGTACCCCGTCCACCCTCCCTTACAGTGAGATCTAAACTACAAGTTCCGACTGCTGAAGGACTTAGAAGTAGAAAGACTAGGAAAACTAAATTTCTCTTAATCTCTTCCTGGATTTTGCTAAAATGAATGGCCTTGTAAAAATTGTCTCTATTTCCCAAAAGATGTTCTACTATTTGGCAGAGCAATTCCTTATATCAAACTACTTGCAATTAATCTCAAAATTCCTAAAACCCTTTCCTCAACCATCCTTTTATTGGAGTGGGAAAAGAAAAGCCGAGTTAACAAAAGAATCTCATCCCTTATTACCCGTAGCACAAGAAGGTGGGCTCAGCATGACCTAAATTATAATGGCCTAATCAATGTAGGCTATTTTTTGCTGGAACAGCAACCTTTTCCTAATTATGAACCAATCTGACCCCAGTCTCTGCGCGTCTCCAAATTGAATCCAGCTCATTGACTCCCTTTTCCCACTCTTATACTCATCTCTACTGGCTTCTATGCTATGAGTAGGCTCCTTCTCTCTACCAACCTCTATCTCATCCCAGTCTGTATCCAGATATTTACTTCAGCTTGTGGTCGCACTTATGTTATAACCTAACTCTTGGATACATTTTTTAAAAATAGATATTCCCCTTAGACCTATCTTCCGTTGCTTGGGCCCAGACGTACACTTCCACCTTTCCACCACAGTGAGTGCAGGAAAGCAAGGGTATTCATAAACAGTTCACACACTTTTACCAAGAGAAACCCAACTTTAGTCATTTACAGACATTTCCGACATTCTTTTATCTCTCGACCCCCCGCCCCTCGCGACCTTTTCCAGTTTTTTACCAGATTCGGCTACATGTGCTTCACTACTACACCATTAATGGCCCGGCATGTATTCCCCGGCACTCTCACTGCCCTTATCAACCTATTCTAGCATTTTCTAACAATTTTCCTTATGAAGGAATGAAGGGTTATGAAAAAGGTCTCACCATTATATATCAGAGTATCTATTAAGGCCCCTAACATTGGGAGTCGCAATAGCTCATACTAAAGTTGAAAAAGGGAAAAAATAAACTTTCCTTCCCAATCTCTAGAACCAATGGATTAAAGCCACAATCTATTTCTCTCCACATGTAAACAAAGTGTGGTAAATCATAAAAAGACCACCAGGTTTATAATAAAATACAACTTGAAACATGGTACCATCCCGACCCCCTTCGCGAATTATACCAAAATGTCTCTGGATCTATCGAACTTTGCTGGAAAAATTGACGGCCAAGAAAGGTACTATGCTACAACGAACACAAAAAAAAAGTGTCTGGGACAGGGGCTACCCATTATCCCAAAAGATTCTGCGTCATTTAGTCTCCTCCTATATCTTTAGGATGTATACAGTAAACTCCCTTCCAAAATAACACCTGAACTATAGCCGGTCCTAGACATCGTTATTAAGCGATTTCCCTTCCCTTCTCCTCACCGCACTAATCTTGTTCCATATATTAATAGCTACTAAGAACTAATTCTATTGCATTTAATTGGAAGGAACCCAAAGCTCCCTCTTTTGATGAAGTAATTAGAAGAGTTAACTTTAATTGCGCTTGTAAACTGAGACTGACTGAATCCCCGTTTATATGTAACAAGAAGAGATTGCTCTGGGACCCATGGCTGTCCTCCAGCTACTGTGCTCCTAATGTTATACACTGACCTGATACGTCATATCTCTCTACAGCAGTATGTGAAGCTGCCTTTTTCTACTTGTGTTACTATTGTGTTAACATCCACGCATGTTTTGTTTATTTTGTTAAAGTCCATTTGTGGACAATGTAGTTTTAACTTGGTGCATTGTGTTCCTTACTGTATATTATTTGTCAACTGCTCAAGTCTTCAATAAAGACATGTTTAAAGAAAGTTATCCCTGGTGAACCTCCAAAAATACCGTTTGGTTCAGGACTCAGGAGCAGTCATTGCTGTCATGGATTATGAGAACCCTGTGGTCCCCAAAGCTCATGTTCTTCTCAGCCAAGTACCTTCTTCAGCTGCCTACTTCACAGTCTATGGTTTCTGCAATGTCTTCTTCAGTGTCCCACTACACAAGGACTGTCAATACCCTTTTGCTTTCACTTATCGTGGTACTCAGCCCACCTGGACGAGGATGCTTCAAAGGGGCACAGAACTCACCCAACCAGTTGACTCAAGCCCTGCAGGACATGTATGATATTCTCTTGTGTGCACCTGATTTTTCAACTTGTCAATCAAGCTCTTTGAGCCTTCCTCAACAATTGGCATCAATCAACTGCAAAGTTTCACAGTCCAAGCTCCAATGGTGTTCTAAGAAAGTTGTAGTCCTCGAACATTGCATATCACATTGTACCAAACATCTTACCGATGATCGGGAAAAAGCTGTGATGCTCATTTCTTCACCGAACAATCTAAAACAACTTCAAGGATTTCTAGGCCTCGTCACTTACTGTCGTCAATGGATACCCAATGCCTCCAGTCTTATGCAAGTTTTATATGATTCTTTCAAGGACATTATTTACACCAATGAACTCTCACTTGAGGCACAAGAGTGTTTTCAAAGCCTGGAAAAACTTATCCTACAAGCTCCAGCTCTGGGAATCTCGGGCTACTCACAGCCTTTCAACCTCTTCCTATTTTGAAGACTATGGCCAAGCTTCCGAAGTCCTGACACAAAAACATAGAGAGCGTATGAGACCTTTTGGATACTATTCTTGCAAGTTAGATCCTGTTGCACGGACTGTCCCTACTTTCCTCAGAGCTATCATTGCTGCACAAGTTCTTCTTGGAAATAAACTCAAGACATCATTTTATGCCATCTGGTCAATGTTTTGACTCCTCATGACCTACAAGGTATCCTGAGACAGTTGCAGCAACCTCATCTCAGTAAACAGCGCCATCTCCGTATACAATGCCCATTACAGATGCCTGAAAATGTCACTTTAAAAGATCTACAACTCTCAAACCAAGCCACTCGCTTCCCTT
>JAODAL010045400.1:0-31979 GCA_025379985.1 Phyllomedusa bahiana
TTGCATGAGCATAATTCTTGCGAAGGTTAATTAACCCCTGGTTTGTGCTTTTATATCAAAAAACATAACGGTTTTAAAACGGACATACAAGTAAATTTTCCCTCCATTGTGGACGCTTTTAAATATCCAAGGGTCCCCAAAGGGTTGTTTGCGTTTATTTGGGTCAAAACAGGGTTGTTTTATCAATACAGATATCTTCATCAACTGCGTACATTTTAGAACAAACGTATGTCAGACAGAGAGGGGGCGGGCTCTTCACCTGCGAGTGCAGGGCCAAAACATTCTGGAGCACCCCGGGGTCGCAGCACAGCAAGGGGACATCGCAGCGGGGGTCACTGGGTGAGGCCAGAACTGGCCGGTTATCTAGCGGCCGTGTGTTGTTCAGAACCCAAGGGTTCTTGATTGTTACTGGGGTCATCCACTTCCTCCCAAGGACATCGACAACCCCGCCAAGAGTCAGGGGGAACGTAAAGACACAACCCTTATTTTGGCATGGCCCGGAGCGGTCGGGCCCTCACATGTCCTCAACCCGCCTCTATCCCCCCGGGTTTCCCCTACCAAAATCTACTATGGGGTCTGGGCCAGCGCCACTTTTTTAGCGGGGAAAGAAAAATTTTGGGGGGCCCAGTCAGCAGCTTTGGCAGCAAGAAATGGGGCCAAAATCCCCTCTTCTTGAGTAGTGGAAAAGTATAGATGTGGAGAGTGGCGGGGAGGTCATGTTGGGGGGGTTCACCCTCTGCTACCAAAGCCCGTGATGAGGCAGCAGTGACATGAAACACAAATGATGCTGAGTAGCCGACCGCACTTGGGAGCCGGGGGAACAAAGGCTTCATCTCTCCGGGAAAAAAGGGGGCATCAGTTTGCGCGCAGGCAGGGGCGCAAGAAGTGGGGGGTTGTGTGCCGTGATCAAGGTAGCAGCGGGGTGTGAGGTCGGACCCAAAGGGGGCCCAGGGTAGAAAACCCCTTCGCGGCCCAAAAAAGTAGGGGCACGGGGCCCAGCGGGGCAGCGGCGGTAGTAGTCACTCGTGCAGAGGTTGGGGGTAAATCAGATACTGGGGCGGGTGGCGGTTCTCTGCAAAGGCACGGGGGCCAGCGGGGCGCGGCGGTAGTATCACCAGTGCGGAGCGTTGGGGGTAAAATCAGATACTCGGGGGTGTCGGTTCTCTGCAAAGGGCACCGGGGAAACCAAATATGGGTATTGAGAATCTGGGGCAGAAAGTGAACGTGGCAGGAGCTAACATTAGCCCCCACGGCCCCCCAAAAACACATGCGCATCCCCATCCGGTGGCCTGGGAGAAACTGGCTCAGATGTTGTGGTCCACCAGCCACCGCAGCAACGCAGCAGCAGCGCCCAGTGGATTTTGCCATTGCCCATTAAAGGTCCACCACCCTGCAAAGGGAGTTTTTCTGGGTCCGAGGGCACCCCCCCATTAGAAGGTCCCGGGACTATGGGCGCCAAAAAGGGATTGGGGGCTAAGGGTCACAGTATTCTGAGCTGAAAAATTTTTGTGAACTGTTCATGTGGTGCTGTGGTGAAAGGGTATATTCAGTGGACAAATGGCACCATTGTAAATGAGCAACGTGCAAACTGTGGAGCGCCACATGCCGTTAATATGAGAGGTGAATGTCAACTATGAAGGTGCACATTGGGTGGACTGACTCCCTACCACGGAGCAGTCTCTTTGTATCATCCTTATCGGCTACCAGTATTCATCACCACCTTATTGGTGGTTATGTAAGTTATTTTTGGTCCCCTGATGAACCAGTTTTCTTTTTTTACTGGGGAAACGCGTCGGGACATTTTTTATGGACATTGATAATTTCTCTGGCCAATAAGCAGTGTATTCTATCTATTTCACTGCTTGTTTTCCTTTTCTATTTAGATTGAGGGACAGTCTTCGGATAGGTGGAGTCGCCCCTTTTGGTGTGGGTGCTCCCCCTTTTGGATAGGTTCAGCATAGTGACGCTATTTAGGTATCTTCACAGTGTTGTGGAATTTTTTATTTTTTTTCCTTTCCTCTCGCAACAGCTGTTATATATATCAGCGTACTCTGCAGAACCGTGAGTTACAGACATTTATTAGGCCATATACTGGCCATACGTTTGATACATGTGCTTTTGATGCTGTATATTTATCTTGTGCTTCTTAATCTAGGTTATTGTCTCTAGGTGTTTTCTATACTTTGGTATTTGACCGTATAGGGAAGGTTTATTGCACAAATTTTTGTATCAGGGAGTTTTTAATATATATTAATAAAATTTTGTAGTTTTATTCATTTTTTGGGGGGTTCTAGATTCTTCTGTGAGCTGTATTGTTTGGATCCCAGACGAGTATCTTATTTTTCTGTGAAACCAGCTTACTACTAGAATAAACCAGGGGGATACCAGATATTTGTCAAAACCAACAGTTCGGCAAACCCTACGGCAAAGGAAGCTCTGAAGCAGTCATAGTCACTGTATCTCATCAGAAAAGGCTTACATTTTCACAGCAGTTTTAGAATTGGACCTCCGCTCATTGGCAAAGATTTGCTCTCAACGATGAGTCATGTTTTCCATTTTATCAAACGAATGGATGTTGGCATGTCAGGAGAGAAAAAATACCCTGCAACCATTGGTAGAAGAAGACAAGCTGGTGGTGGCTGCGCTATGTTCTGGGGAATGTTTTCGTGGTATTCTCTGGGCCCACTCATCCATGCGAAAGTGATCTGGGTATTAATCCATTCTTGCATATAACCTACACCCTACACATTCTGAGAATACCTACTGTGAAAATTTTTTATACTTTTATTATGATAAGAAAATGTTTGGGGCTTTTAGTTTGTATCCATAGCACTGTACTGGTGCATTTTAGTATACAAAAACGCATCCGGCTATTTTTCACATTAAAATGCACTCTTTTTATTCATAGTTTCTTCATCAAAGACATTAAAAACTACATGTTTCACTGCAGCATGTCTCTATAGGATGTGAATGAGAATATACTTGAGTTCTTAGGTGCGGCAAGCCTTGCCGTTCATCCAGGGTTAATGTCCCATATCCAAAGTGTGCTACGGAGATGTCGGTGACCGGGCAGAACAGAAGCACTGAGTGTTGTGCAATGTTTTGGAAGACTCCTCCTACTTCTTCAGGCATGCGTGCAGTGAGTGGCAACCCCCTTAAAAATACCACTTTAACCCTTACTTTACAAGAACACTCTAAGATTAAGATTTTCATTTAACCCTTTCATTTAACCCTCAAGTAAACAATAAATTGGGCCATTTCATTTGTATATAGACTGGTGCATTTTAGTGTCTGTATAAGAACACCCGGAAAGTAAATCAAACTTATATTCCTCATAGGATCCTGCAGTGGTCTGAGTTCCATCCAGTAGCTGCTTGGTACCACTCAGATTATGCTGTACATTAATGTACAGTGAGTCAATGTAGGCACTGACTCTGAGTGTAGCAAGAGCCACGTTCCTCTACACTGGTGATTGCAGGCCACAATGTGCGTTACATTATAAAAAAAATTAGGTGTCAAGTCCCCTTCTACTGGCCTATATATATAAATGCCTCAGCGTATCATTTGGACATCCAACCACATGCGGGTAGTTTTTTGGTTACAAACTGACAGGGGTCACAATAAGGCATATATATGGCGGATAGCGTATGAATGTCTTCAGTTTTCTATTATTTGCTATTAATCATATGGTGGAGAAGATAGGAAAATGTTCTGTACTAGAGAGATAATAGAAATGTGAACCTATTTTGTTGACAGTGAGTCTGATAAATTGTAATATGCTTGTATAACACATATCAACAGACCCATGTGATTAACCAAGCTAACAACTTATTTCCTGGTCTAAGTGAATCTTATTCACAACAAGCAACATACATTTCTTTGAAGCTGTAAGAACCAAAAGTATAAAAAAGGAAATGAAGGAGATCAGGACAGCGCGTCTCTTACTCGTGATTAATGGGATAGCATTCCCTCAACACTTTTATTATAATCTATTCTGGTTGAGTGAATAAAAGTTGTTCTATAGATACATAGATGTGTTAAAAAGATGATGCAGCCTCTGCTATTCTGTCAACTAACAGCATTTTTTCTACTGAATATTATTCTTATGAGGGCTTTCTAGGCATTTAAAAACCCCACTCAGTTTAATTCCAGGCATGCAAAGAATTGGAATCTAGAAGGAAATGTTTTACCTTTTAGGGCGGGTTAGCTCAAGCTTATGTGTTTTTTTTTCTTCCTCTTGTTCCATAGATGAATACAAAGTTCTATGAATTAACCATTCCCGTTCCTTGATCCGCATTCTCTCCATTCCTCTGGTTGTAGTTAATCCTATATGCATTTTTTCAGCTACTACTAGACAAAGTAACCAGAAAATATCAGGGTTAGGGGAAGAACATATCAGTGAAGACGAGAGCAGAGCCAAATCACCTGTGGATGAAGAAGCTGCTGCAGGGGTGCACGGAGTTACCAGCGTGTCACTGGTCAGGAAACACAGCCGAAAAAAAAGGGGAAATCTAGCACCATGAAATATATAAAATTCCTTTCTTTATTTGTGATCAATTAAACAATATATAACATGAGGCAATAAAGCTGACACGTTTTGATTCATGGACCCTTAGTTGTAGCACCAAGGGTCTATGATCCGAAACGCGTCAGGTTATTGCCTTATGTTGTATATGTTTGTAATGGATCACAAATAAAGAAAGGAATCCTATACATCTCATGGCCCTGGATACCCCCTTTTTATTTGTATTGGTTAGGGGGGAAAAGGTGTTGGAATAAAAGACTGACCCTATAGTAAAGACAATAATGGTACCCCCATTGGGTACTGATTTTTGTCACATACTAAAAGGCTTTTCCATTATATATAAAAAAAAAACTCTCAGCCACACAGAGAGGTTCTAAAAGAGAAAAAAAACTACTGTTTTCCGAACACTGCTGCTTCCTGTGTACCCACCAATGACATCACAATTACTGATTATGTGACACTACAGTCAATTATAGATGCTATTCATCCAGGAAGAGACTGCTGAGGCCCCAGACATACTGCATGGTCATGTGAATATAAAGTTAACTTCCTCAGCTGATAGGGTCGGCAGTGCTAGAATGTATAGGTTTAATAGGTGAGAGTTTTTTCCTATGTCAGAACCTCCCTGAGCGGTTGAGAGGGTTTTCTTATATAACGGAAAAACCCCTTTAAAAATTTTGGAAAAGACATCTATGGGATAGTCTTATGTAAGTTTTGTAGCATTGAATGGTATTAGTGTCTCCCTCAGATTAAGCTCAAGCATAAACACAGTGTTGCTTTAAAGACTATGAAAATCATCAGACATAGTTTTTCCAAACTCGACCTGCTTGCAGACAAGAAAGGGTTATTTAAGACAGCATTGCAAAACTCAGACCTAAAACAACCTACTTTATTCATTCTCATGGCTACAACTAGGATCTTGAAAAGTATTTTGAGTTAAAAATTTAGGTATTTGTCGGACTTACCTCCTTATCCTCCTTGCTTTGCTGCTCCATGCTTCTCTCCTGCACAGCTCAACAGAACCTTCTCCACCACTGTACCTGTTTTCCTGATCCGTGGCTTTATGGAATGTGAACATGGCTTAACGAGTGAGGCTGTGCACCAAAATAATGTAATTGGTGGCGCAAACGAAAACTATTAGTAAACGTATAAGCTACAATACAGTCAGACAATGAAACTATTTCAAACTGCATTTCTGCTACTTTTTGGATCTATGAAAAATTGAGGTTCATAGTGCACAGTTTTGATGCAAACTGTGAGGTCCCAACCATCAATGACAAGGTGACATCAGTTCAGATGGGGACCTACATACAGGTCACTTTGTCAGTGGTGGAGAGCACAGTTTTGATAAAAAATGGGCGCAAAGAACCTTAAATTTTCATTTATCCAAAGAGTAGCAGAAATACAATTTGAAATAGTTAATGTATTAATTTGTAGAGTGCTGCTGATATGTTGCTATGTTTGCATTGTTTGCAGCCATGTCAGCGTGCTACATCATTTTCTTTAAAATTGTCTTGGATGTGCTGACCAATTTTTGTTTTAAGACAACAAAAGGGGCGCATTTTAAGAATATATAGTTTACACTTTCTTATTATTAGACGTTGTTAATAAATCTGGCTCATAATGTCTTAGAGAAGGATATTCAGAAGCTTAAGCCTATTGCTGAAGACTAGAGATGAGCGAGTAGTAAAAAGTTATAGTTCGATTAGAACCTCGAACTTTAGTGTGTTCGGTTCGAGGTTCTATCCGGACTAGAACTCGAACCCCATTAAAGTCAATGTGAGAAGATGTTCTGGTTAATTTTTATACCTACACAGTTGAGGAGAAGCTGGAATTACCATCCATAACAGTAAACTGGATACATGGAACAACTTAGTGAAGAAAATTTGGCTCTAGAAGTGACAGAAAAAAATAGAGAAGCTAAAATACTTCATTCCTTTCAATGGCTAACTGAAAAGATGAGGACAGCTTGCGTAGCTATAGGAGGCGCAGCGGTAGCAGCTGCTACAGGGTCTTGCATCCTTAGGTGGCCCAAAAGTCCCTTTGACATATAGGAGATTTGGAGATGGTGTGTTATACAATTACTCAACCTCCAAAACTGAATAAACTGAACTTTTGGGCACTGAGTATGATTTAGCAAATCCAAGCACTCTGTATAATATATATCTATGTATATGAGAGTTAGGCGTTATGTGAGCCTGCAAATGTCGCCAAATAACGACAGGCTCTGGGGGTGGGAAAGATGCAGCCAGAAATACCAAACTCCCTAACTATTGATATCTTTGGAGAGGAAAATGCTATCTAACTAACTAAGAGCAGTCTGTACAGTACAGAGAATGAGCTGAAAATGGTGTTCACAAAGCAATACAGGGAAAATATATATAACATGGTTGTCAGGAAAAAGCCCGCCCGCCAGCCCACTCATGGGTCGACAGCCTGACTTGGGGTGTATCTCGATGTTGCGCTGCCCTCTAGGGGTGCACAAGGTCAGCCAGATACTGTTCCACTGTTAACCCCTGTCCACACAGGCCCAGGGAGACAAACAAGCTGCCACCAGTTCTTTTGTTTGGTTATAAGACCGGTCCGTTACCGACTTATAACAGGGCCAGGAACCAACCCTTGGGTAGCTATATATTATAAATCGAGTGCTAGGCGTGTGAGGCCGATGATCAAGACAGACTAACAGATTAAAGTTTATAGATTTAATTAGCCTTGGAGGGCATACTAGACAAATATATACAAAAGGATAAAAATATACAGGTAAGAGTCAGATGCGCACATACAAGTATGGGTTACAGACAAAAGGCAGTTAAAATGGGTCAAGTTACCTTCGGCCCACATGGGGGGCGAAATGTGTGCCTGGCTTCTGCGTGTGGATGCTCCTGGAAATGCTCTTAGGTACCCCCCTCCATGGATCAACGGTTGAGCCAACCCGGGCTCCTGCTTATATCTGTGAGGGGGCAGCCCACGTGGCAGCCCACCTACACGCCCCCACACACCCCTGGGACGGTCTATGAACTCCTCCCACTCAGGTCATGCAGTTTCTGATAGAGACACAAAAATGGACCATAATGCGGTGGGGCATTGGCACAGAACTGAGCCGGTAGCACATCAGAAGCGGCTGGACCTACCCTACGCACGGGTACCAGACATCCCTATCTTATGGACTCCCTGGGTCCAGTTCTGGATATCTCGGTCCCCATGCGCCCCAGAAACCCGGAAGTGGTGGTTGTGTGTGCGGGGAGTTCCATGTTTTGAGATATGAACTCGCCATGGACCAGTTATGAGCGGATCGCCTATAAATCGATATGAAATATCGGAGACGGGTCGGCTAGGGTCGGTTTCATTCAAGCCTTTGAAGCTTGGGAGTTTTAGGCAGCATGTGTCTTGGGGCTAATTAACGGAAATGAGGATTCTTTTGAGGTATCCACATGTCCTGCTGTGTGAACATCCTATGGAGAGCATTTACAATGGGTCTTGGCTGTGCTGATTAACATGTAAATTGAGCTTTCCTGGGGCTGGGGGTAATCTGTGAGATCTGACTAGATACGAAGTTGGAGATGAAGTCATTTTTTTGAGTGAATTCTTCCTCACAATGGTCGTGTGATTTTAGCAGCCAATGAGAGCTCTACACCTCAGTGATGACATTTTTGACACTTCTCTGTGCTCTGCACTGATTGGATTGGCAGCAAAAGTGCAGAAAGGTGATTGGATGGTTGCCAAAAGTGCAGAAAGCCGCTGAAAACTAAACTGAAAATGGCGTGTCGAACTAGAACTTTATTCGAACAAACAGTAAAATGTTTGGTTCGGTTTGAGTTCTAAAAATTCGAGAAGTTCTACTGGAACGGTTTGATCAACACTACTGAAGACTAGTGATGAGCGATAATGGAAATAATTGTCATTGGGTCGATAACAGATTATTGTAATCTTCGGGCCGATATCCAATTACCTATGATGATTTAATGTCATAAAAGTCTATGGGAGAGGAACACCAACTTCATTTTTGCACACAAACAGGTGAGGTGAAGCTGGAATTAATATCCACAATAAACTGGATCCGTGCTACGTCTTAGGCAAGACAATTAGGTAGAAAAAAATTCACAGGCTAAAATAATTAATTCCTTTCAATGGCTAAATGAAAACATGAGGACAGCATATCCACAGCGCTAGCAGCTGCAACGGGGCCTCTTTGACACAAAACAAGACACTGGTATTGGAAATGACACATGGAAACTGGAAGGAGACCACTTTCACTTTTTGCACCAATGACCAACAACTTGTCATATATGTGGCAGCAGCAAGAACGTCCAACAGGGAAGTTCAGCTGGCAGGGCCGTATTTACAGTGGATGCGGTGAGAGCCAGGGCTGCCGTCAGTCATCTATTAACCGTTTTATGGCCACATGCCGCTAAATCAAATGGGGTGCCACCCATTACTACTTCCTATTTTTAACATGTCACTGGACACCTTTTTGATTCCAGCCCCTGACAGGAATACTGCCCTATTGGCACCCCTGGCATCCATTTTAAAGTAGCCTGACCCCAAAAACACCAAAAAATGCCCTTATGGACCCTCAGAATAAAAATTTGCCATATGAAATTGACTACGGTATTTTAAAAAACTTTTTTTCCAATCTTGCTTCTGCTGCTGCTACGGCTACTTGCCATTCTACTGCTGGCACGTTGCTGGCGTTGTTCCACCGTGACATTAGAAGGTGAAGAAGATGCAACAGATGTCTCCAGTTGGTCAATGAGCCCTGTCTCAAATTCCTGCATTCTACTGTCAATTTTGTGTGGGTGGAAGGAAATTGCTCACTTTTGATTTGGAACGTGTATCAAGGAGGGTGGACACCCAGTAATTTCTGTTCATTTTGATGGCATTGAAGCGTGGGAAATAAGCTTTTTTCAATAAGACCTTTACTGTTGGTTTCTTTTACAGTGGCATGACCCCAAAATCAGCAAAGGTGCCCTTCATGGACGCTCAGAATAAAAAATGCTTGAAGAAACAAGTATTTGAACCACTATTTTAGTAAACAGGACATTGACTATCCCTGTCTTTTACAGCGGCATGACCCCAAAACCCGCACAGATGCCCTTATGGACTCTCAGAATAAAAAGTGCCAGAAGAAATTAGTATTTAAACCCCTATTTTAGTGAACTGGACATTGACTATCCTTGTCCTTTAATGCAGCATGACCCCAAAATCTATACAGATGCCCTTATGGACCATCAGCAGAAAAATTCGCAATGAAATAAACTAGTTTTAAAACTAGCTTTCCAATACTGCTGCTGCTACAGCTACTTGCCATTCTACTGTTGTCATGCTGGTGACGTTGTTCCACCGTAACATTAGAACGTGAAGCAGATGAAACAGATGTCCCCAGTTGGTCAACGAGGCCTCTGTGAAAATCCTGTATTCTACTGTCAAGTGGGTTGAAGGAAATTACTGATCAAGGAGGGAGAGGCTGTGAACATGGATCATGGAGGTTTAGCTGGCAGGGCCGGACTTACAGTGGGTGCGGCAAGAGCCAGGGCTGCCGTTAGTCATCTATTAACACGGAGGTTCATCTGGCAGGGCCGGACTTACAGTGGGTGCGGTAAGAGCCAGGGCTGCCGTCAGTCATCTATTAACATGGCAAAAATGCCCTTATGACGCAGCAACGAAAACAGTCGGGTCGAAGCAGAGTGTGCATGGCAGAAGTGTGAGCTAAAACCTCGATCCTTCCTCAGAAGACAGTCAAGACCTGGGTAGCGCTTGAGAAATTTCTGCCTCTATGAGAGCACTTGCCTCTCCGTATGAGTGCGGACCAATTGAGCTTCACTGGGAAATGCTGGTGGTTGATGCTCCTGTTCCACCCAGGTGCCCTTTTTCTTGGCTTTCTTTTTCTCATTTTACTCAACACGCTGGAGGAAATTGTCTCTGTTCTTGGGGTGGCGAATGTGCTCCACATAAACGTTGATTCTTGTACAAGGATTGTACCATGTATCTGCTTGTTCACAATGATACCAATAGCATGCTGTTTCACATTGTAGATCCTGGCAGTATTGCAATGAAAGATAGCATTTAGGTAGCATTCCTTTTTCTATGGTGCCCATACTCTTAAGGTGCATAATGTTGCCCCTCCTGTAAATGCCCATGCATGTTGAGAAAGGCAGAAGGCCACTGACCGGAATACTGCCCTATTTGAACCGCTGGCACCATTTTCACAATAGCCTGACCCCAAAAACAGCAGAAATGCCCTTATGGACTCAGAGAGTAAAATTAACAGCAAGAAATGAGTATTTGAAGCAAGATTTATTTGAATAGAACCTTGAATATCGCTGTCTTTTCCAGCTGCTTGACCCCAAAACCAGCAAAAATGACATTTTCAACACTCAATAAAAGTAGCCAGAATAAAAGAGTTTTTAAAAAAAAAATTTTTGGGAATAGGACCTGGATTATAGCTTGTTTTTGACAGCAGCATGCTGCTAAAAATTCGAAACATGACCTTTCAGCGACTGTTGACAATTGTGAAGAACAAATGCCTATTACAAACCACATTTTTTACAATAGGATCTGTAGTATAGCTGGTTTTGGACCATGACCCCAAAAATTATAAAAATGACCTCTCGGCCACTGTTAAAAATTGTGAGGAAGAAATGCCACTTAGAAACCACAGTTCTGTACTAAAGGACCTTGATTATAGCTGTTTTTCACAGCACCATGACCTCAAAACCAGTGCTTAAAATTTTCATGGAGAAATGAGTAAATGCAATACGTTTCTTTCACGAAACCGTGTACAACTTGTGTCCTTTACAGTCTCCTTACCACAAAACCAGCAAAATGATTTACAACTGCCAAGTAGGACTAGCAATTCATATTTTTCACTGAATTATCAGACAAGTGCGCTATTTGTGCAAAACTGAGAAGCACAGAGAGCAACAGAATTATTTGCTATGTTATATGGCTTAAATATGGTGTTTTGCCACCACTGAGAACAAGCAACAGTGAAAATAGAATAATTGTCACCAAATTATCGGACAAGTGCGCTGTTTGCGGCAAGCTGAGATGCACGGAGAGCAGTAGAACTATTTGCTACGTTATATGGCCTAAATATGCTGTTTGAACGATTATCGATTATTGTTAAGATTTTCAGGAAAATTATCGCATCATCGCGGAAACCCGATAACCTTAATAATCTTGCCAATTTCAACTTTTGTTGATATTATCTCTCATCCCTACTGAAGACTTCTCCAGATTTAACAATATAAAAAATAGGGAATGTACTGAATAAAATTATTGACTATCTGTTCAAAAATCTTAATCTCAGCACACTTGAACATGAATTTTACAACTGACCTTGCTCATTGTATTCCTAGGCTTACATAAACTCCAGATTAAATTTTTAGAGACATTCTGAAGAGTCATGTCTGAAGAAGGGAGCTAGTACTCTCGAAAGCTTACCATCAAATATACTCAGCCTCTAAAAGATATCGCCTGATTTCTTCACTCTTCTACTACTTTCTATGGCTAACATGGTACAACATTATACTGCTAGAGACATTCTGGTGAGAATTTACATCATTCACATCAAAGAGCTGTTGACATTTGAGGCCAAGAAACAGGTTCCTCTCCCAGATCCTTTTTAATAAATTGCACCATGCCCAGATCTGTCAGCTGCTGTTCTTCAAACCTGAAGACAATCCCCACCAACATGTTTGTACATAAAGTACTGTCACAGTGAAGCTTCTGATCTCCAGAAACAGAATCTTTAGGATAGTTAACAAAAGTGGATGATATTTTTGCACTCCTAAAGAAGTAGAGCATCTTACAAGCAAGCTTTCCTTCTTCCTGCTCATGGGTATCACAAGCATCCTATTTTACAGTGGAGTAGGAATTTCAATGATCCCCCGGTTCTCATCACAAAATGATCCTCGGAGAAAAAAGCAAACAGAAGGCGCAATGCGCGTAACTTTTAAAACAGAGCTATTTGCTCTATAGAGCGAAGCTCACCTTATTGAGCTGCATGAATGGTACAGCTCATATACACGTATGGAAGAATAATCCCACGGCTCTTTCCACAACCTGCATCAGCCAGCCGAAGGTCCTCTGTTCACGCATTCACTCCGGACTCCGGTCAAATGTTCACAAACAGGGGAAATCAAATGCAAAAGTTAGCAAGAGAATTCAAAGAGGTCCCTTAGCGCTCAGCAGGAATGAAAAAAAAAAACAACTATTTGATTTAAAGTTGGTTTATTGTAGCATAAAAGGTGCAGGGCAACGCGTTTCTCGGGAATACTATCCCGCTTCTTCAGGCATACATAACTTAAAATCACCTTGGTTTAAATATGGTGCCAAATTGGAAATGAGGCTCAATCTTTAACTCCTAAGTGGACAGATAAAAATAAAAAAAGACATACAAAGTCAGATGTCTACATACACAAGAAACAACCAAATTAAAAATTAAATATTGAAATAATTAAAAGACACATTCTTAAAAATCATACAAACAGTGGCTACATAAATAAATATGACATATTTAACAATAAGACTTGACCCACTGCAATCTGGCTTCCGACCGCACCACTCTACAGAAACCGCCCTAACCAAAGTCACCAACGACCTAGCAACTGCCAAAGCCTCACGCCACTACTCTGTGCTTCTCCTCCTAGACCTGTCCTCCGCCTTTGACACTGTCGACCACTCACTCCTCATACAAATCCTCTCCTCCCTCGGCATGACGGACTTGGCCCTTTCCTGGATCTCCTCATACCTCACTGATCGGACATTCAGCATCTCTCACTCTCACACCACCTCCTCCTCTCACCCTCTCTCTGTTGGTGTCCCCCAGGGGTCAGTCCTGGGCCCACTACTCTTTTCTATCTACACTCTTGGTCTGGGTCAACTAATAGCATTGCATGGCTTTCAATACCACCTGTATGCTGATGATACCCAACTCTACATCTCCGGCCCAGATATTACCTCTCTACTCTCGCGGATCCCTGACTGTCTTTCGTCCATATCCTCCTTCTTCTCCTCACGTCTCCTGAAGCTAAACGTGGAGAAAACTTCATCATCTTTCCACCGTCCCACTCCATCCCTCCACCTGATCTCTCTATCACAGTCAATGCCAACACACTTTCACCAGCTCCACAAGTCCGCTGCCTTGGGATAACCCTTGACTCCAATCTGTCCTTCAAACCACACATCCAAACCCTCACTTCTGCCTGTCGGCTCCACCTGAAAAATATCTCCCGTATCCGCTCATTTCTTAACTTTGAAAGCACAAAAATGCTTGTCCATGCCCTCGTCATCTCACGCCTAGACTATTGCAACATCATTCTCTGTGGCCTCCCAGCTAGCACCCTCGCTCCCCTCCAATCCATCCTTAACTCTGCTGCCCGTCTGATTCACCTCTCTCCTCGCTACTCACCTGCCTCTCCCCTCTGCCGATCCCTTCACTGGCTTCCCATTGCCCAGCGATTCCAGTTCAAGATAGTAACCTTGACCTACAAGGCCTAACCTCTCCCCTCCATACATCTCTGCTCCAATCTCCAGATATCTCCCCTCACGCAATCTCCGCTCCTCACAGGACCTTCTCCTCTGCTCTTCCCTTATCAGCTCCTCACACAACCGTCTCCAAGACTTCTCCCGTGCTTCCCCCATACTCCGGAACTCACTACCCCAACACCTCAGACTCTCCACCACTCTCACCAGCCTCAAAAGCAACCTGAAAACCCATCTCTTCAGGATTGCCTATAACCAACAATAACCCCACCCACCGTACACCGGCCCACAAACATGTCTGCCCCTCACCTTCTGTCTCTTCCCACCTTCCTTTTAGAGTGTAAGCCCTCACAGGCAGGGACCTCTCTCCTTCTGTACCATATGTTAGTTATTAATTTGTCACCTTTGTACTTGTTTGACCTATGTTTATGTATGAAACCTGAATGTACAGCGCCCTGGAACCAAGGGCGCTCAAAAATAAATAATAATAATAATAATTTTTCAAAATAATTACTAAAAACATGTATTCTAAGTGGGAATCGAACACAAAACCTATTGTCTTCTAGCTCTCTTAGTTAACCACTACTCTATAACTCATCTATTCAGTTTTGTAGTATCCTGAACCTCATTAAGACCATGAGGTACAATAGTATTGAGCTTGTAAATCCAGAATATTTCTCTGTTTGCTAACTTTCTATGACAGTCTGGATCTTCACTGTCAACAAGCTCAATGGTTGAACCGTAAATTCCGGTTCAATTCCTGATGTCTATCAATAAAATGCCGAGGCAAACTATGAATTAATTTTTTGTGCCTGACATTAAAACGGTGATTATTAATTCTTCTAGATAATTTAAGAGTGGGTTTTCCCCACATATTGTATACCGCACATACAAGTTTATCAAATAAATTAAAATGTTGATGTGCATGTCATATTATATTTGATATTAAAAACTTCCCCAGTGCTGAAGGATGCAAATTTATTAGAGCTAATAAGCATTCTACAACACTTACACAAATTATGTTCACAAGGAAATGAACCTAATTGAGTTTTTTCACCATCTCTGTTATTACCTTTATTTTTATGCTGTCTTAATTTCGACGAAGCAATTTTATTTTTAATGGTGGCCGCAATTTTGTAGTCACCACAGGTGAATTGAAAGGTGCCAAAAATACCTTTTATTATCCGAATACATTTCAGACAGATGTTTTTTTCACTTTTGGTCATTTTGCTGTGACATGCAGCTATACTACAGGTCCTATTATAAAAAAAATGTTGTTTCTAACAGACATTTGTTCTTCACAATTGTCAAGATTGGCTCAAGGGTGATGGTGCTGTCAGAAACAGGAATAGGTAGGACACTGTTAATGGACACATATTGCAAAATGACTTGTTTTTTTGCAAGATCTTTAACATAGCTATCAATCCCTGTATTGAGACAACCCATTTAATACAATTAAAAAAGAGAAACAAAGACATGGTGGGATTCCATCCTATTTTAAAAATGTGTTTTCTAGAATTAAACTACTAAAAAACTTGCATGTACAAAATAGCTGGTAAAAAAATTCCTCTGAATTGTACAAGGGAGGTACAGGAAAACTTGACCAGATGTAGGTTATTCAGAGGACATGGAGTATGGAGCACGGACAGAGAACAAAGTACAGAGACCATTTCCTCCAGCACGTTGAGTAAAATGAGAAAAAGAATGCCAAGAAAAAGGGCACCTGGGTGGAACAGGAGCGTTAACCACCAGTATTTCCAAGTGAAGCTCAATTGGTCCGCACTCAAATGGAGGGGCAAGCGCTACACAGGACAGGGACATTATATGTCCAGTGAAACTAAAATGGTGGTTGAAAGACTACTTTTTCCGGCACTTTTTATTCTGGGGTCATGCAGGTTTGGGGCTCATGCTGTGGCCCAGGACAGGTATAGTCAATGTCCAGTTCAAGTAAAATGATGGTTCAAATCATACTGCCTTCTGGCACTTTTTAATTTGTGGGTGATGCAGGTTTAAGGGTCAGGCTGTGGTACAAGACAGGGATAGTGAATGGTGTGTGACTTTTTTTCTGTGGCTGTTATAACCTAAGTGTTTTGCCTTAGATGTAGCACGTATCCATTTGACTGTTGTGGATTTTAATTCCAGCTTCTCCAGCCCTGTTTGGGTGTAAGAATGAAGGTGTTGTTGCTCTCCCATAGACTTTAATGGTCATCGATCATAATCTACCATCGACCATTGACTATCTTGTCGATGATGGTCGACTATCGACCATCGACCGATGTCGATGGCCAACGTAATCGCTCAACACTAATTTTAAGTTATGTATGCCTGAAGAAGCGGGATAGTATTCCCGAGAAACGCGTTGCCCTGCACCTGTTATGCTACATTAAACCAACTTTAAATCAAAGAGTTGGTTTTCTTCATGAGCACAAAGGGACCTCTTTGAATTCTCTTGCTAACTTTTGCATTTGATTTCCCCTGTTTGTGAACAGTGGAGTAGGAAGCAAGACTTTAAGTTTGTTACGCACAAGCCAAACTATAATTTCTGTTTTGCATCAAGTTAAAGCTAAACCTATCAGGTGGTTTATGCTGTTCTTTCTATGAGTAGAATGTGATAGAGGAGAACAACTGAGTTGTGTGATATTTTAGTTTATATAATTCAATGCTGCATTTCTAAGTAAAAAGTGCAGAATATTTAAAAAGTAAAACTGAAATCCCCCTAAACCCCCCCCAAAAAACACAGCAACTGGCATTTTTTCCCCTGTATAGGTATTTACAGAGTAAAATGTAAAGTGGGACGGGGCCCGGGGAATTTTGTTTTTTTAAAATTTCTCCCCGTTTTTTCCCTTTAGAAATGTGGGCTTTGGATTTTAAAATAAAAACTGAAATATCACAGAAATTGTTCTCTCTGCCCTTTTATACTTCCACATTTTGTTTCTCCTTCCTAAATTACCTGGGACTCTTCTGGAGCTGTCGTTATGAGCCTGTTGTTCAAACATTTTGTTGTTTTCCAAAAAATTTTATTTTAATAAAAAAGAGATCTCGGGTCCAAACCCCAGGTTTTAAAACTGAAAATTTTTTTATGTTTAAATGACCCCATTGCAAAAGAAATCTATGTGCAATAATCCTTTACAAGCTGCCAAATTTAAAATTTTAAAAACAAAGGGAGGAAAAAAACAATGCAATTTGTGGACAGGAAAAAAAATTTTTGAGGGGGGAAGTTGAGTAACTACCTTGCTACCTTGGGTAGTGGCCAGGATAAAAAGCAAAATTTTAATAAGTCTTAAGGATTTCAATGGAGTGACTCATGATAATAATGGGAACATTGAATCTATACTAAAAATTAAAATACTTTACTTAAATTCCACAGCCGGGTTTTAATGTACCTTTTTAAAAGGGGGATTTTGGAACTTTCAATGTTATTACTCTGCCCATAGGGATATGCACGATGCACTTACAGATGTCCCAAAGCTTTAAGGCTAGTGCAGTAAAAAAAAAAATGATAATCCATTGGGGTCAGAAAAAAACAAAAACTTTCCTAGCTGTAAACCCAACGGTGTCACCCCTTTGAGCAAACTAGTGTTTCCAAATCCTCCCCGGACTTCCGGTTTTTTGGGCCCGACACAGAGTAGAGGCTTGCTCATTATTCACTTACGATAGATCATGAATCCCACCAGTCGCATGGAACGTGAACCTGGAAGTCAAGAAAAGTGGATCGACAGGTGCTTGGGAGCCTCAGTGATGGGGGGTAGCTAAGTAAGTTTTATTTCCTTTCTTTTTTTGGACCACTCTACCCCCAAAAAATGGAGAAAAATTTAAATTTTTTTATTTATTTTACTGGACAACCACTTTAACTTAACAGTTATTACAATATAATGCTTCTGGTAAAAAAAAAAGTTTTCTCAACTTACTCCATGCTTTTCAATGGCTTTTGTCATGAACCATACTCAGATAACAAAGTACAGAAGGACATCATTAACAAATAAACTTTGCTAAAAGCAAATCTCAAAGTCGTAAATAAGATCTGTTTTGAAAAAAAATAATTTTAAAGGGTCACCCATTTAAAGTTTTATTTTTCCTTTTGACAAAGAATTACTGCATTTAAAAAAATTATGCCTAAAAAACGGGCACACATTTTTTTTTAGGAAGTGGGCTTTGCTTTTTCCCTCCCATTTTGCGGGGAGAAAACCCAAAAACAGGGAAAAATGGGAAATTGGCTTTGTTTTAGTCTTTTTCTCACAAAAAATAAAATTTTTTAAAGCCCCCTGTTTAAAATTAAAAAGAACCACAAAATATCCTCGAAGGCATGAGCCCTGGCCAAAGGCAAAAGACAATCCAATTGAAATTAAACCAAAAGTCCAGCTCTTTGAAAAAGCAGCAATGTTTAATGTAAATCCTTTCAAAGCTTGGTATACTTAATATACATGGGAAAAAAGTGGGGAAGCCTTCCCCTAAATCACAGCTTTAAAAAAACACTCATAAGTAACATTTTTTTTTAAATGAAAAATTTGGGACCTAGGGACTAGTAAAAAACTTAGATTTTAAAATTTTAAATACAAAACTGGCAGGGGTTTAATATAAAAAAAGAAAAACCCAAAAAAATTACATGTTAACAAGCATAGAATTTAGATATATATTATCACAACCATTTTTTTCAATAAATATACAGGAAAATTTTTGATTTGGGATTCTCCCTCTCTAATATAAATTATTTAAAAAGAGTATTCAGAGGGCTTCTCGGTTCAACACTGTCTTTTTCCAGTCTCCTTCTCTCATATGTTTATTGACACCTTTTATGACAAAAAATAGAAAAAGATGAGTTCTCAGAGCCGAAAATAAAACTATGAGGGTTTTGAGTGTTTCCCCCATTATAAAAAGGGGAACGTTCCAGAGAAAATGGGGCAGAAACTTCAAAAACCAGAGACGGACAAGGGAAAGGGTTCGGGTGACCCGAAAGGGGTTTTAAACTCAGAACAACCAGAGCGGAGGCGCCGGGGGGAGGGGGGTAGACAGGATGAGGGAGGGGAAGGGGGGTCAAACACAAAGAAGAGCTTAAATTTGGGGGGAGAGTGAGGAGGTTTGTCATATTCTGTACTGGATGGGAAAACCCGTGCAGTGGGCTTACGCAAGGTTTAAACCCCGTAAAAGAGGCCCGGAAAGAAAAAATGAACCCTTTGCTTGATTCAGGACAAATTTTTAGAGAGTTGAATTTTTCAAGAGGGGAAAGGGAGGGAGGGGTTTCAGCAGTCAAGGAAAGGAAAAAAAAAAGAGCAACAATAGAGCTTGAGTTTTTTTCCACAGTTTAGAAAAGGGACGGATTCTGGGATGTTTTGAGGTACAGGGGGACAAGACCGGAAAGGGGAATGGATATAGGGAATGAAGGGGGCAGATCCCGAATCTATAAACCCAAGAAGCCTAGGATTTTTGGTCTTACCACACAGCGGGGAGAGAAAAAGCAGGGGGGGGTCGGTTAGTAATGGGGAATTTACAAGAAGTTCAGTTTTTTGTAGGTTTTTGTTTTGTTTTGGAAGGGGTTTTAAAGTCAGGGACAGGGGGACAGACAAATCCCCTGATGTTTTTTAAATAAAATCAGGGAAAAGGTGTATAAATTTAGTGTCAAAGGGGGTAGAGAGGGGACTGGAAGCCAAATCTGAGATGTTTTTCCCAAAGGGGGGTTTTGCAGAGTGAAAAAAAAAAGGAAACCCAGAAAAGACCCTGAGGATCAACAACCCGCAAGGGGGGGAAGTGGGAGAAAGGGAAAAACCTGAAAATGAGACACTAAATAAGCAGTCAGAGTGGTAGAATGAGAACCAAGAGAGAGCCGTATCCCGGAGGCCAATGGCACTGAGCATGCTGAGAAGAGGTTGGTGATCAACAGTCCCAAAAGTCTCAGAGAGATCCTGAAGAAACAAAAAAAAAGTAGTTGCCCTGAGATTTTTGGTGTCAGGGGATCATTTTTGGCCCCTTAAGGGTGAGAGTAGACCAAACATTTCCCGGGTTTTAGAGATAAAGGGAAGGTTAGGAATGGTCGGTAGCGGGCAGCGCCCGAACGGTCCAAAAGAGGCATTTTTTAGTAACGGGGTTTTTAACAGGGGTGGTTTTAAAGATATGGAAATACCGGGGAAAGAGAGGTTACCCCATTGTAGTTAGGTGAGGGGGACAGCTGGGGAAAAGGAAGGACTAAGTGGGAGAGAATGGGGTTTTACGCGGTGTGGGGAAAGCAGACGGAGAATCTGGATTTCTTCTTCTGGTCGGGTGAAAAAATATGCTATTTTAATGTGATGAGGATTCGTTGACTTGTCATCGGGGAAAGCGATATCGGCAATTTTCAAGACATTTCCAATATCGATAATTTAATTTTCGCCCATGCCATTTAAAATCTATGGGAGAGGAAACAACCCTTCTTTTTACACCAAACAGGGGGGAGAAGCTGGAATTTAACATCCACAACATAAAAAGGAACGTGTACATCTTAGGCAAAACCCCCTTAGGTTTTAAAAAACCCCCGAAAGAAAAAACAGACCATTCACATCCCTCTTGTACCAAGCTGACCCTTAAACCTGCTGACCCACCAATTAAAAAGTGCCAGAAGGCGTATTTTTTGAACCATATTTTACTTGAACTGGCATTTATACCTGTCCTGGAAGCACGACCCCCTTAAACCTTCTGACCCCCAATTAAAAAAAGTGCCGGGAAAAAAGGGTCTTTTTTAAACCCCATTTAGTTGAACTGGGACTGACTATATCTGTCCTGGACCCCAGCATGACCCTTAAAATTGATACCCACAGATTTAAAAAGTGCCGGGAAAAAGGGTCTTTAAACACCATTTTAGTTGAATAGCGTTTTACTATGCCTGTCGGACCCCATATTACCATTTTCCGGGGCGCCTTGGACCACTGTCCCCGGGGGCAGGGCTCCGTGCCCCCGCTCCCGCGGAGCCCCGCCCCACGTCGGGGTTTGGGGTCCGCTCATGTCTTGGCCCCCTCCAGGTTTTATTTTACCCGAACGTTTCTTTGCTGTCTCTGTCTCCCGGCGCGGGCTCCCCCCCCTAGGGGGGGCGCGCGCGCCCTAGGCAATTTGAAATTAAAGGTGCAGTGCGCAGCTATCGGGTAATTGGTCATTGCCGGGCATCTGCTCCTATTTAGTCTGGCCCCTTATGCAGGCCTTCGCCGGATCCTTTGTGTATTATCTTTTTTTGTTTTTACCGTTGGTGATGTAGTAAGCTATCCCTTGTTATTGTGTTCCATGTTTGCCATTTACCGTTTCGCTACACGTCCGTCTGCATTAAGGCTACCGAAACTTTGACGCCTGCCACTGACCTCCTGCCGTCCACGACTAACGATTCACTGCCGGCCGATCTTGCACCTCGTTAGCCCTTGAATGACAAAGAAGGACTATCCGCTGAGTAGTGACCTTGTGGACTACGCCGCAGCAAGAACCCATCCCGCTTTGCGGGCGGAGGCTCTGGTGGAATTACGGCGCACCCACTTAAGATTCCACTCCCTGGTGTGGGCTTACGCCATCGCCGGCGGTGGCCAGTGGATCCACCTCCTGCACGTTACAGTAGGTCCGGCATGGATCCCGACATAGGTGCCATTACCCAGCCTGGCGGATCTGACGACTGTTTGATGCTCGCCAGTCACAGCAAACTGAGTTCTCTAACAGGCGCAAGCAACTTACCAGCTATTCCACCATGTTGGCAGCAACTGTTAACGTTCCAGCAGCCGAGGCAAAAACCTACTGCCAGCACCCAGCGGTTGTTCAGCTCTATGGTTCCTGGGACCCTGAGGGGGCCCAAGCTTCGCTGTGGAATCCATTATTTGACGGAGACCGAAACTCTGCAGGGGGTTCATCAACAAATGCTTCTATGCATGATGGCTGATCATTTCCATGTCTGATATGAGCGAAGGTGGCTTTCGTTGTCAGCCTGCTCTCCGGGATAGGCCTTGCATGGGCTACACCCCTATTGGGGAAAGAAACGACCCGAGTGACGGCGGTTTCTAAAGTAGGTTACCTAAGTGAGTTCCGCAGTGTGTTTCGAGGAACCAGAACGTGCATATCTGCTGGAGACAACAGCTACCTCCCTAAACTCTTTGCCAGGGGGAAATATGTCTGTAGGAGACTACGCGGTACATGTTCAGTACTCTGGCCTCTGATACTGTCTTGGAACGAGGCAAGCTCTGTGTGCTTGGCTTCCCTTCAAGAAAGGCCACACCTCAAAGCCGAGTTAAGGACGTCCTTGGCAGCTAGAGGACCTCCCGTATTTCTTCCCCTCAGTGACCTGATTCGGTTAGCGAAACACCCGCATCGATGTCGCTTCTAGTTGAATGGGAAGAGGAGCTTCGCATGAGAGTCAGTCAGCCCATAACCTCGCCGGTTTCCCGCCCTGGCACCACGGTGTTACAGGGGCCTCTGCGCCACATACCGCAATACACCCTTGACGAGCCCATGCCAGATCGATCGGGCTCGCTCTATGAGCATAGAGTTGGACCCAGCGTCCGGCAAGGGAAACATTGTGCCTCTACTCGTGGCAAGTCAGTGCATTTCGGAGGAATGTACATGCTACCCCAAGCCTGCGGGAAACTACCGCCACCTAGGATCTGTAGGGAGAGGCATTCCTAGGTGCCAACCTATCCTCTCCAAGCATGTTTGATGCCAGTGCAGGTCATGTCAGAGATGGTATCAAAGTTCCAAGTTCATCGCGTTTCTGGACTCGGCTACCAGGGAACTTTCATTTCACAGTCCCTAGTGAAGCAGTATAGGCTGTCGGTGGTAACGAATGGAGAAACAGCTTGTCATCTCATCCGTCAGCGGGGAGCTTTGCCTTAGCGACTAACATCAGTTTGTCACACAAAGCATCCTGTACCTCCCACGTGGGGGCGCTGCATTAGGAAGAACATTCTCCTTCTATTTGTTGCCTCGCTCATCGTCGCGGCGATCGTCTCGGAATCATGGCTGGATCCACTCTCCTATCCTGTCTGGTCTACTGGAGAGAGTGATTTGTTGGGCCCCACTGTCGGGGGACGTTGTTTGGTGACACCTCGCCCGGGTGCTTCCATGCTCTCGTGCAACCCTTCAGGAGTCGTTGCCCGGGCTATCCGCCCGGAAATATCTGTAGTACGCCTATTGTTCTTGAGAGACAATCGAGAGTATGACATCCGACTTCGTCCATACGATTGCCGATCGACGTATTGCGGGTACCAGCCTACCCGGGGCGAGTCCTCACCCACTATCAGGTGCCTGAGATCAAGCCATGTCCGAGTACATCTCAGAGAATCTAGGAAGGGGCGGTTCAGGTTCAACCAAAGGTCCTAGTCTCCGCTGGCGCGAGGTTCTTTTTCGTGTAGAAGAGAACGGTTACCTTGACGGCACTGTATAGACTACGGGGCGTTTGAACAAGAATCCGGTTTAAAATAAACGTTACCCATTGCGCCTGGATCACAGAATTTTGATCGCCTGCTAGGCCGCCAAGATTATCTCATAAGTTGGAATCTGTGAGGGGCCTACAACTTGGTCCGATATCGCGAGGTAGAAGATATGGAAGACGGCCTTCAACACCAGGGATGGGCACTTTGAGGTACCTCGGGTGTGGCTCCTTCGGACTGTGCTCAATGCTCCGCCGTCTTTCAGGAGTCGTGTATTGACGTCTTCCAGGGACCTCTACTCACACCTGCGTTGGTGTTCTACCTTGTTGACCTTATGGTGTTCTCTCCTGACTCAGGACCCACCGCAGCCATGTTCGTCATGTACTGTACGCTCTCCGGGCGAACCACCAGGTATGCCATAAGCTTGCGGTAAGTGCCTCTTCCATCAGACTAGCCCTCCACGTTTTCTGGGGTACGTCCATCTTCTGTACCAAGGCCTTCGGAGGACCAGCCCCAAACTGTCTGCCATGTTGCCTGGACAAACGCCCCAGTCGGGCTTGCGGGCTATCCAGCGATTCTTGGGCTTCTGCAACTACTAACGCAGTTTCATCCATTCAACTTCTCCTACGCTGGTAGGGACGCCGATAGTAGCCCTCAACCAAGAAACAAGCACAATTAACGCAGATGGCTCGGTCGGAGGCGGGAAGGAGCGTTTTCGAAGCTCAGTACCGCCTTTCTACGGCCTCTATCCTTGCAAGTCCGGATTCCGCTAAAAACCTGCTTCACATGGAGGTGGATGCCTCATCTGTGGGAGCCGGAGCAGTTTAAGTTCCTTATGCAAAAAGGGCCCCACGGGTAGACTGTAACGTGAGGCTTCTTCTCTAAGACGTTTGATCATCAGTCGAATTACACGATTGGCGACCAGGCGCTACTAGCCATAAAATTGGCTCGGAGGAGTTGTGTTATCAGCTGGAGGGCGCCCGTTTTCCTATCCGTATCTACCCGGACCACAAGTACCTCCAATATCTGATCAGACGGCTCAGCGATATACTGAACTCCACGCTCAGGTTGAGGTGGTCGCTCTTCTTTCCCGGTTCGATTTTCAGATCACTTCAGCGCCAGCTGGAGACTGTGAGAGCTGACGCCCTCTCCCGTGCTCCGACGTGGTGTTGAAGATACTTCTCCAGAACAAATAATTCCTCCAGAACGTCTATTTGGCTCGCTCAGCTGGGTCCTCCGGAGGTCCCTCCTGGAGAGGACTTATGTGCGTCTGCTCTCCGCACCTGACGTATCTTAAAATGGGACATTGCTCATTGGTGGCTGGTCATCCGGCGCCCGAGAAGACATCTCTACCTGATATCCCGAGTTCTATTGGTGGCCAGGCTTGAAAAGGACGTTAAGGACTTCGTTTCGTCTTGTGTAATCCACTGTGACCCCGCCCAACAAGACGCACACATCACAAGGCTGGCAGGTCTACTTAAGCCACTTCGATTCCCACTCAACCCTGGACCAACAGTTCGATGGATTTCATAACTGACCTCTACTCAGTCATATGGCAAAACCATTATTTGGGTTGGATTCGGATTAGCTTTTCACAAAAAAATGGCGCATTTCGGCCCGTTGCCTAGGGCTTGCAATGCCTCGCCATGGCTGAGCTATTCTTCCCCAATGTGTTTCGTCTGCCATTGGACTCACTCAGCAAATTGTACTCGGACCGGGGAGTCCAATTTTCTCCAGGTTTTGGCGGAGCCTGATGCAACCAACTTCGGCTGAAGCTCGACTTACCCTTCGCTACCACCCACAGTCGGAACGGCAAGGTGGAGAGGGTCAACCAAGTCTTGGAGAGGATGATGTTACCACATTCGCCATTTCGTCTCGGCACTTCAAGAAGATTGGTCCATTTACTTGCCAGGCGTGTGTTATCTTATAACTCCCTTGAGTTCAGAGTCCTGCGGGGTCTCTCCCCCTTCTACATCCGGTAGGGACTGCATCCCCCGCCCTACCTCTCCCTCTGGCAACCTCTCTGATGTCACGGCGGCGGACGACACTGGTTCAAAGACATGATAGGCAATCTGTCCCAGACCGTCCGTCGCTGCTCCGTGCTTCCTGAGCGACATGAAGATCAATGCGGGAAAAAGAAGAATCCCCCTCCGTTTTCTCCCAGGTGACAAGGTATATGGCTCTCGTCTAGAATGTTTATACGCTAAAGATGACTTTCATAACTGGGACCCCCGTTTCCTGGGACCCTTTGAGGTCATCTGCCGCATAAACCACAGGTGTCATACAAACTCGGCTCCCTCCTACGATGAAAATCCCCAACTCGTTTAAGGTCTCCTACTGAAAACTCTGAGTCTTAATAGTTTTTCCCAGAAGGCGTCCTCCTAGTCCTGTGCTGATGCGCCAATGTATTCAAGGTCAAAGAGAAATTCTGGGGCATGAGGAGAATAAGTGCGAAAGCGATACTTCCTGGTGGACTCGGAAAGGCGGGTTCGGCCCCGAAGTGAGGCTCTTGGGAGCAGGAGGAGAATATACCACTGAACCGCAACCTATCAGGAGATTTCTTCATGCACAGTAAGAGAGGGGGGCATAAGGGGTGGGACCCTCACAAAGGGTGGGGAGTATGTTCACCGACACGCCCTGTGACCATGTCCGGGTAGCAGGCGCGTTTCTTGTGCACCCTGCTACACAGCGGAGCCAGTCCCGCACGTCGGTTCGGAGGGGTTCCAGATCATGTCTGGCACACTCCTGGCAGTTACTTCTAACGGCCGAAGCTCCTGCTTTGTCTGTCTCCGTATCTTCCCGGCGCGTGTCGTTCAACCTTAGGGGCGCGCGCTCTGCGATTAGAGAACATTCGAGCAATTTGAATTAGAGGAGGCAGTGCGCCGGTAATTGGTCATGCCGGGCAATGCTACTATTTAGTCCGACCCCGCCTTCCTGCCGGGCCTTCGCTGATCCTTTGTTGTTTGTCCGTTGGTAATAAGCTTTCCTTTAGTGTTCCTGTCTTGCCATACCGTTTGTACGTAAGTCTGACTTACGTTTCTACCCGTCTACGGTTACCGTTTGCCGCCTCCTACTGCCATGACTCCTGCCCGTCACGACTACGAGCATTGCCTGCCGTCCTGTACCTCGTTACCATTGGCCCGCCAACGCAGGCAATCCACGCCAGTGGTAGTGACTGGTAGACTCCGCCGAGCAAAGACCATCTCGCTTTACGCAGGCTCTTGGTGAATACAGGGGACCCACTTTGATTCCACTTCCTGGTGAGGGCTTACGCCATCGCCTGCGGTGGTCAAGTGCGGATCCACCTCCTGACCGTTTCAACCATTCGCCATGTTCTGACTCACAGATTAAAAGTGCCAGGAAAATGAAGTGAGTCTTTTCAAACCACCTTTTTAGTTGAAACTGGACATGATGACCATACCTGTTCTGTACCACAGTATGACATTAAACCTGTCTGACCCACAGATTAAAAAGTGTGCCTGAATAAATGGAGTCTTTGAACCACATTTTAGTTGAAACGGGGACCATTGACTATATCTGTATCTGTACCCCAGAAATGACCATTAAACCCTGTCTGAACTCCACAGATTAAAATAAGTATGCCCGTTAAAAAGGAGTCTTTGAACCCACCATTTTAGTTGATACTGGACATTGACTATATTCTCGTCTGGGCACACCAGCATGAGCCCCAAACCCTGCTGACCCCGCAGATTAAAAAAAGTGATGGAAAAAGGAGGTCTTTGAAAACCACCATTTTAGGTTGAAACTGGGGACATTGACTATATCTTTCTGGGCCAAGCTGAGCCCCAAATCTGCTGACCACCAATTTAAATATGTGCCGGGAAAAACGGAGTCTTTCAACCAACCCCCATTTTAGTTGAATGGACATTGGACTATTACCTGTCATGGTAACCTACATCTGGTCAAGTTCTTCCTTGTCACCTCCCTTGTAAATTAGAGGAATATTTGTATCAGCTATTTTGTCATGCAAGTTTTTTGAGTAGTTTAAATTCTAGAGAAACACATTTTTTAAATAGGATGGAATCCCACACCCACGTCTCTTTTCTTTAAATGTATTAAATGGGTCATCTCATACGGAATTGCTAGCTATTTTTAAAGATCTTGCAAAAACAAGTCATTTTTGCAATATGTGTCCATTAACATGCCCTACCTATTCCTGTTTAGAAGCACATAAACCCTTGAGCCACTCTTGACAATTGTGAAGAACAAATTTCTGTTAGAAACCACATTTTTACAATAGGACCTGTAGTATACAGTGGTGGGTACACGAGTTGACATTTGGGCTGCCTTCGCTTCATGTTGGACGGATGCTGACGATGCTGATGACGACATTTGTGGTCATGATTGGGAGGACGAGGAGGTAAAACTGTTTGGATGCAGGTTGCATTAACCACTGAAGAACAGATTGGCGATCATGTTCGTTTACTTAGATTCACAGGGCCTGACCCAGTGATGACAGGCCTGACGGTCCTGCAACCAACGATCCGCTGGCATGCTTGTTGTCGCCAGCACTGGAAGGAGCACCTTCTCTCGTACCTCTACCTCCATGTCCTACCCCCTCTTTGCTCGCTTCCCACCTGCATTTCGTTTCCATGTTCAAAAAGATAAAATTTAAGAAGGTATGGAAGAGTTTTTGAAAGTCTCTTATTAAAAGACAGCAAATCCCCAGCTATTCTTAAATCCCCCTAATTTCCTACAGCCAACTGGGATTAGAAACTAAATTTTCTAGCGAATACCTGTGAAATGCGGTCTGGTGGAAGAACCGTAAGACAAAATCAACAGTGTTCCTTCTTCAGTCCCAGGGATTTACAACTGCCCAGTAGGACTAGGAATTGATAGTTTTCAACAAAATATCATACAAGTGCGCCAAACTGAGATTCAGCGAGCGCAATAAAACCCTTCAGAAGTTACACGGATGAGAAATTGAGTTTTTTGCAGCAATGACAAATGAGAAACATTTTGCTAAAAAATTTTTTCTATCACAATTGTCATACAACGTGGCTATTTGAAAAAAACTAGGGCCACACCACGTGCAATACAGCTATTTAAAAATTATACGGATAACAAACGGTGGTTTTTGCACCTATAAATAAACCTGCGGTGACTAGAAAAGTTCTGTATCCTATTGTGAGTACAAAGTGGGTCTTTGAACAAAGCTGGGCTGCACCAAAGTGAAAAACACGGAATTAAATTGTGTACTGTTAATAATAGGTGGTTTTTGCACCTATGAAATACAACACTAATTACTAGCAAATTTCTGTATGGTAATGTCAGATGGGTCTTTTAACAAAAACGGGGCTGCGCCAAAGTGAACCTAAACCAAATTAAATTGTGTACGGATAATAAAACGGGGTTTTTGCCCCTATAAATACACCTGCAGTGACAAGAAAATTCTGAAATCCTATTGTAAGTAAAAAAATGGTCTTTGAAAAAAGCGGGGCTGCTCCAAAGTGAAAAACACGTAATTAAATTGTGTGGGATAATAAACGTGGTTTTTGCACCATAATACACCTGCGGTGACTAAAAAAAGTTCTGTATCCTATTGAAAGAACAAAGTGGTCTTTGAACAAAACTGAGTGCGCCAAAGTGAAAAAAACCTAATTAAATCGTGTACAGATAATAAAAGGTAAATTTTGGCACCTATCAAATACACTGCAGTTACAGAAAAGATCTGTATCCTAATATAAGTACAGGGTGCACAAAATACAAGCTAATTTTTTAACCAAAAACTGGCAAAACTGTTAATAAAAACCCATTTCAATGCAGGGTTTAAAGCAGAGTCTGGGCAGCACAATTATCCACTCTTCTTTCAAAAGCGTGCCTGCCTGCCAGCCTGTCTGTCTGTGGTCGCCAGCACTGCCCCCCTCCTCCCCCGCGGCTGTACAGCGCTAGATGCTCCTTTAAATTTCTCGGCCTAAGTAACTAAAAACTGAAAATCTCTAATCTACCTAAGTTCTATAGTTCACAGCTAAAGCATAGTTGCCTGTGTGAACAAAGAGAACAGTTTCGCTGAGCTGTTTTGAGAGAGACCGAGCACACGTCCTGCTCTTATGATACACAGACACACACTGATCTTGAACAGGAAGGGCTGTTCTATGTAAAACGAGTTCATGTGATTTTTTCCAGCCAATCAACAACCATACACATCCCATCATGACGTCGCACCCCCCAGCTCACCTGCTCTATTTCTAAGCTGATTTGCTGGCCGCCAAATGACAGGGAAACACGAAAATGGCACAATATTAATAGATTATGCGCAGATTTTAACCTAAATGATCGCGTGATCGAAAAAATCTGATCAGCATAAAAACCGTGACGATTTCAACTTTGTCAATAATAATCGCTCAACACTACTCATTAATCCTTGTTTTTAATTTTTGGGTGGTGCACCCTATATTCAATAGGTGACATTTAGTACAATGAATGGTATAAATGATGCCAGAGGAATCACAATTGATGAAACTTTTAATGCAACATTGGAACATGCTCCACCAAATAAAATGGAAAATGAAAAATAGACTTGCTTAAAGGAGTTTTACCATTAAATTAAATTGACAAGGGAAGCTTGCAAATTAAATAATAAACATTTTCACCATTCATCATTATTAAAAATTCTGTACCATTTTTGTTTGAGCTGCTACCTTAGTGATCCATAGTGTACAGTTTGCCTTCAGAGGATACAATCAGTGATGAGAGCTCTTCTGTCCTGGCTGCACATGCCCAGACATCCCCTCTCCTCTCAGCCTCTACTGTCAGTCTCTTCTCTACTTAGTAATCACACTCACTCACTGTAGAGTGAGTGTTGAACCACAGTTGCTGTCATTTTACTCCTGTCCTCTGTACCCCTTAGTAATTAATTAAACCATGCAAATAAATTAAAAGAAAAAAGAAACCTCAATCATGTATGTGCTTCAGACAAAAAAATACACATATGTGCAACCTGCAGGAATCTGAACTTAGGACCCCTATGTTGTAAGGCAGAAGCGCTAACCCATCAGCTAAATTGTAACTTCTCACAGCTCTTCACATAAATATACCTCTGTTTGGCTAGAGTGAGCACATGGTATGCAGCTCAAACAAACCATACACACTTCCTTTTGAGCATACTGAAAGCTGAAACACACAAACCAGGCATGAAATGTCTTTGTGGCCAAACGCCTTTAAGTAATTTCTGCCTTGATCCATCATGACCCCACTGGTTAACTCCATCAGTCGATTGTATGGAAGTGGGACGTCATCCATTCTTTAAGTTTCTGTACTGTTTCTCCAACATAGAGACCCCCAGTAGGACATTTAGGGTGACATGTATGAAAATTGGTGCTGACTAGCCAATTCTAAATCGCTTTAGATGAGTGTAGAATACGACAATATGTATGAACCTGTCATAGAGCAGTTCCTAAATGTGCTGCATTGTAGGTGGTATATTTACTATTTTGCCGTAGGCAAACTTAAACTCTATCAGTTCTCTATCTGTTAAACACTAAAACGTAACTTTTATTATATATAACTCTTAACCTCTATACACACTATTTAAAAACCTGATCTCTCACCTCATCATTTAACCCTTTTTGCTTCTGAAAGAGGGAATAACTCCCTTTCTATTATCAAGTCTGGTGGAGCACCACCTATTAACAGGAGAGACTTATATCTATAGCAAATTACTAACTCCAGTAAGGGATCCCAAGCCTACCACCTGGGCAGTCGTCCCCAATCTCATGGACACAGAACAAATAAGGCCCCCTTGTGACACCCCTGCAGCAGGTGACACTTGTAGAAAGAGGTGAGAAATCACAATTTAAAATGTCATATCTGACCTCGCCGACATGTTTCGCCAGCTAACCTGGCTTCATCAAGGCTTAGAGGTCCGATCACATGTGGTCTGAGCTCACTTCCTTTTATAACGTGTTAGGTAAACACCCCATTCAGGTGCTCACCAATTAGCCATCAGAGAATCCACATAAAAACCAATCCCCCTTCCGCTCTCCTGCACGCACACTCATAACATGTCCTGCTAAAACTGCCACCATGCTCTCATGAGCCAACAAACTTCAGACAAATTCGCCATCTCCATAACGGGCTTGCGCCCCATCTTACCGTACTGCCCGCGCCAACGCACTGCACCAACAGACACCTCAGCCCTGACTGTGATGGGCTTCCGTCTCACTTCTCTCATATTATTGCAACTGCGTGGCTCACCTAGAATGAACTAAGCAGAATAGGTGTCACATAACACAGCACACTACCAACTTTATCAACTCCCATCAGCCCCTTCTCTTCAATGTCTAATATACATATTCATTGGAATATCAATTCCATTGTACAATAGACTATTGTCATATTATCTTACCATAAAGCACTTCTCCTATATATCTAATATGCATATTCATTTTAACCCCTTACCGCCGGAGCCAGTTTTGGCCTCTCTGACAGAGCCCTATTTTTGAAATCTGTCATGTGTCACTTTATGTGAGAATAACTTTTTGACACTTTAACCTATCCATGTGATTCGAGTTTTTTTTCTCGGACACTTGTGCTTTAAAATAGTAAGAAATTTTGGGCCAAAAAATGTTTGTTTATTTTTGAAA
>JAODAL010045401.1:0-31974 GCA_025379985.1 Phyllomedusa bahiana
CTTTTTCCTACACAATTTTTGGAACGCTGCCTGTCAACAATTTCTGGACGCGCTGCTTATCAACAATTTCTGGACGCGCTGCCTATCAACAATTTCTGGACGCGCTGCCTATCAACAATTTCTGGACGCGCTGCTTATCAACAATTTCTGGACGCGCTGCCTATCAACAATTTCTGGACGCGCTGCCTGTCAACAATTTCTGGACGCGCTGCCTGTCAACAATTTCTGGACGCGCTGCCTGTCAACAATTTCTGGACGCGCTGCCTGTCAACAATTTCTGGACGCGCTGCCTGTCAACAATTTCTGCACTGCTGCCTGTCACCAGTTTCTGGACTGCTGCCTGTCACCAGTTTCTGCACTGCTGCCTGTCACCAGAATCTGCACAGCTGCCTGGCACCAGTTTCTGTACTGCTGCCTGTCACCAGTTTCTGCACTGCTGCCTGTCACCAGTTTCTGCACTGCTGCCTGTCACCAGTTTCTGCACTGCTGCCTGTCACCAGTTTCTGCACTGCTGCCTGTCACCAGTTCCTGCACTGCTGCCTGTCACCAGTTTCTGCACTGCTGCCTGTCAACAGTTTCTGCACTGCTGTCTTTCACTGGTTTATTTTAACTTCTGCCTGTCACCAGTTTCTGGATGCGCTGCTTATCAACAATTTCTGGACGCGCTGCCTGTCAACAATTTCTGGACGCGCTGCCTGTCAACAATTTCTGGACGCGCTGCTTATCAACAATTTCTACATGCGTTGCCTGCACCAGTTTCTGCACTGCTGCCTTTCACCAGTTTCTGCACTGCTGCCTGTTTCTGGACGTGCTGCCTGTCACAAATATTCCCTGGATTCAAGCAACTAAATAGCAGACAGAAAGGACTACTGCTCTCAGTCTCCTGCAGAAACTGCTACACAGCAGGTATGTGTGGCCCAGCTGCAGCGTCTCCCTGGCGCGGACGGGCGCGTGATCTGCCCTGTATTGGCGGTGCGCTGCTGCAGGAGGGGGTGGAGGGAGCGCGTGGTACACAATCTATTTCAGGTACCACTTGCTCTTGAGGGCTATTGACGGCTTTTGAGGGCTTTTGTCACGGAGCACTTCACGGAGCACAGCACACAAGCGTCTGCTCTCAGCAAGAGCCTGCTCTCAGCCACGTAGATCCGGTCACGCCCTCAACTCTGAACCGGGAGGGGCGGGCCGGTCAGAGACACAGCGGGCCGGATGCGGCCCGCGGGCCGCCCCTTGCCCGGGTCTGGTTTAGACGGTCTATTCTAAGTTAATGCATTTTATTAGTTTGCTTACTTTATGCCATTAATTGCGTCAAAATATTGGCACATTTTATTTGGGGCACACTCATTTCCAAGGTCACTCTCCTTTTATCTGATGAGGATGCAGAAGTGTCTTAAACACATAATAAATGTGGTGTAAAGCAGGTATGCCAGAATTCTGGTGCAAATTGGCATAAGAAATATGCCTCACTGTGTTTATAAAATTTATCAGGGCTATTTTGGCTAAATCCACAACATATTTTCAAGATACCGTCCAAAATCCAACGATTTGCAGATTTTCGCAAAAGCCCGGGTTTTTTAAAAAAAAAACGGTAAAAGATCTCTTCTGTATATACACAGCACAAAATTTCCATTCTGTCTATTAGCAGAGGCTACTGTTGGTTTTAAGTATTTTTCGTAACTGGAAAAACCGCCAAAAATCTGGGGTATTCCTTGCTGTGGGACAAACCTTAGCTGATGCCAACTGAGTGAATACCTTCCTGATTTCCCAAAGCTTAACAAAAAAACATTTTTTCTTAGGAGACTATGGCAATTTTATGATTTTTTGGGTGCATTTGTGCGTAAATGCGCCTGAATTATGAAAACCTGTTTACTGCGGGGCATAGATTTAGCGTTTCTAGTAAATTAAATACGATCCCCGGCTGGGGAAAACACTTTTAAAGTGCTCCCCCAGTTCCGCAGTAATGCGTTTGGATTGGCAGCTTCGTGCTGCCCAAAGTGCAGCTTCGTGGTTTTAGTGTGATAAGCCTCCCCCAAAGCCCCTGATTCCCGGGGCATTACAAAAAGCCCGGGGACTAAAATTGGATTTTCTTTTTTAAGAAAATGCAAACGGGGCTGTGCCAGTTTTCCCTGAAAAGACACCAAACTTCTGCAAAAGTCCCGTTCCACATGTCACCCTATGTGAAATTAAAAGTAAAATACATGAATTTTTTTCTAGTTTATTCTTACTAT
Source organism: Phyllomedusa bahiana (assembly GCA_025379985.1). Lineage (NCBI taxonomy): Eukaryota > Metazoa > Chordata > Amphibia > Anura > Hylidae > Phyllomedusa > Phyllomedusa bahiana. The sequence continues at coordinate 2,226 of JAODAL010045401.1, forward strand.
ATCTCTACGTAGGTTGGATCATTTTTAAAAGGCCTTTTTATTTTTTAGAGGCTTAGAAAATTTTGGGGCCCCCAAAGTTTGAAAAAAAGTCTTGGTCTAAGATTTCTTTGTTGCCCATAGCAAACTTTAGAGCGGCCTTTTAAATTTTTTCCCGAAGATTATAAATATAATTATATGTGTATAATATATATTTATATATATAAAATATTATAAATATCTCACCGGCCATTTAAATTTGGGGACCAACCAAAGCCTTTGCAACGGGTTGGGCCCCCCTTTTTCCTTTTAGAAACTGGCCCTCAAATTTTTCCGGGGGCATAGAATCCACAAGGGGTTGCAAAAAGATGCTCAATTTGGGACCAAGGGGGCCCCAAAAAGTGCCAAGAAAATTTTTTCCCCCCACCATGGGCACCACCACCACCACCTGAACCGTTTATACAAGGCAAGGATGGGGCCAAAGCTTTCATGTTGTTTGACGCCCAATTTTTGGGCCCTTTCCATCCAAAAGTCGCAGCAGAAAAAACGGAAACCATCAGACCCCGGCAAAAAGTTTTTTTTCCCAAACCTTTTAATGTCCAAAATTTTGATGAGCTTGGGCAAATTGGGGGGGTCAGTTTCTCCCTTTTTAGCTTGGGAAAAGGGGTGGCACCCGGTGTGGTTTTTTTTTCTGCTGGGACCCATCTTTCCTCAAAAATTCACCGAAATGTGCGTTCAAAGATCCTTCTGCCTTCCTTGGTTGGGGAAAGGGTGGGTATTTTTAGTCCCCTTTTTCCCCTTTTTAAAACAGCCCCGAACCAGTCTGGCCCCTTGTTTCCCTTTTACCTCTGGCATAAAAAAGGCCATTTCCCCCCCCACGGGACTGGGCCCCTCACTGGATGTTTTTTCTTTTTCCCGGGCCATTCCTCCGTAAAAAACCCCAGAATGGTTGTGCGTGGAAAAAACCCAGGAGATCAGCAGTTTTTTTTTGAAAAACTCGACCACCCTTCTGGCCCCAACAAAAAAAGGCACGTTCCCAAAGGAAAAAACAAATCACCTTTCTTTTTCCCCCTACTGATGCCGGTTTTAAATTTTTGGAGATTGTCTTGACCATGTCTACATGCCCCAAATTTCAAAAATAGTTGCCGCCAGGGGATTGGTGATTAGAAATTAATTTTTTAAAAGAGAAATTGGACAGGTTTTACCCAATAAATTTGGGCCCGGTGGATGTATATATTTATTTTAAATAAATATAAAATTTTATATATATATATATATATAAACTAAAAAGTTAATTTTTTACAGTTTCAAAAATAAAATTTCCATTGATTTTTTTTTTTCTATATATATAATATATTAATATAAATATATATATATATAAATACTAGAAGTTTAAAAAAAAAAAAAAAGTTTCAAAATATATATTCACATTGGAATAAAATTAACAAAATAGACAAAAGCTTTTAAAAAAGGTACAAATACAAAGTGACTTAAAACCCCAAAAAAAAAAGGGGAGCTTTCCCCCCCAAATCCGTATGATTTTTCTTTGGGTGTTTTCAGCCGAAAAAAGTTCGCCCCTTTTATGATTTTCTAACCCCGGCCTTCCAAAAGGGGTAGCCCGCCCCCCCTTTCAGTTATTTTAAAAATTTTTTCTACCTATTCAAAGTAAAAAGTTTTTCAGTTGGAGGGGCTGTGAAAGGGTTTGCCTTAGGTGGGGGGGGGGGATGAATTAAAAGGGGAAACCCTTTTTTTAAACCCTTTTTTTACTGAAAACTGCCCCAATTTTTAGGGATTAAAAAAACTGCTGCATGTTCAGAATAAGGGGGCACAGCACTGGAAACAGCAGTCTGTCACAGCTTGTCTGTCCTCCCGCAAGGGGGGGGATAACCCATGTGACAGGGTTTCTTTTAAGGGGGTTTAAAAGAAATCCCGGGGGAAAAGAAGGCATCCCCAAAATATCATTGCAAATTTTTTCCAGGCGGCAATACCCTATATGTGGGTTTTAAACAGGGTTTTGGGGGGGATGGGAAAGGGGTTTCAAAAGGGGGGACGCTTTTTGCTTTTGAAAAGGGAGATTTTTTGTGGGGCCATGTTTTCATCTGCAAGGCCCCCAAAGAAATAGAACAAAAAGAAACCTTCCATGTTGGATTCAACAGCCCTCATGGATCTCATCTAAGGGTGTACTGTGCATTTTGGGCGCACAGGTATTCCATAGTTTTTTAGCACTGGGCCATAAAAATGAGGGAGGAGGATGCAGTTCCACCATTGTTTTTTGGGTTTCATGATAACTTTACTACAATTACAATGATATACATTTTATATAGTTTTTTAAGTTTTAATTAACTTTTTTACGTAATAGAAATCATTTGTAAAAAACATTTTAATTTTATGTCTCAAAGACTGAAACCATAACTTTTTTATTTTTCTTGTATATGGAGCGGATAACGGCCTTGTTTTTGCGGTATGAGTTGATCTTTATATTGTACCATTAAGGGTTCATGAACACTTTGATCCGCTTTTTGAATTCAACAACTTAATTAAACAGGATCAGAACAAGCTCGGCATAAAAATATCATAGAACAATAAATGGCGTTAATGGCAGACTGATTACACAAAGAATCAATATTAATCGCATGAGAAATTATTTAACAAGAATGATAGTTTCCAAAAACCATGATAATCCAGAAACATGTGATGCAAATGCCAAACCAAGAAAACTAACAATTCTGATATATGTTTTCAGTACATACGTTAGTGCAAAGGAATAAAAAGAAGTAAAATCTATCAAACGCTACGCACACCACACGGGGAAGAGAGTAGAAGGGGGTAAAAAAAGGGGGGTGAGGAGAAAAGAAAGGAGAGGGGAGCGGGCATGGGAGGGGTCTTGGAAGGTAGGGAAAGGGGCCAGATGAACAGTGTCGTGGCCTTTACGGATAAGAGCGACCATGCTATAAGATTCCTACAGATACAGCACTAGTCCGGTATTGAGGGCGCTGAAGGCAGGAGAAGATCTTTAAATTGTGGAGCCAAGGAGCCCATTATGAACATGATTCCTATCTGTACACAATAGTGCTGGGCTTGGGCCTCTGAGGTGGCCAGGAGCTCCACCATAATGGTAAATATTGTATAGACCTCCAGAAACCATCCCCTCAAAGAGGTGGGTCCCCCTGACGATCTTTTCCGCGCCTGGGGATAACCGTTTTTGGCTGCCGCAGTAGAATCCGGAGCAGGGATAGTTATATGTGGAGGCTCCCAGTCCACCCATAAACAACCAAAGAAAGCTGCGTCATGGGTTTGTGGGTGATAGATAGGGCTGAGAGTCCCCTGAATGTGACATATACTGTGTCCCAGAAGTTCGACTGAGAAGGCACTCCCACCAAATAAGGAGCAATGGTTCCCCCCGGGGCCTTCACAGCGCCAGCAGAGTTTCGGGAACCTGTGGGTAACCATTGTGGAACAAGTGAGGACCCTATATACCAACGGGTCAGGATTTTGAAACCCGTCTTATTGTGCTTTTTGTTGCTACAGAGTGGCTTTGTTGGGTAAGGCGCTAAAAGACTTTATGCCATTGTGCAGCGAGAAAACTGCCTGCCCAGTCTTCTCCCAAGCTGGCACAATAGGAAAGGGAGTTTCCAGCTGATCATGAGATGGAAAGTCCGATAAAGCACAGAAATAGAATGTTGTCGCGGGGGGGTGAATGTCCAAGGCATCATCTGTTCGAACCTGTGATGAGAGGCCTTTGGGGATTAAACGTGCTGCCCAAAGAGGAAATAAAGTGCTGCAAGCTGGATGTATTGGAAGGCCGATGATGCTCGAGTATAGAGAGCCAATTATCAGGGCCTGGAGTGGAAAGCCACCCCCCAACACTTTGGCCAAGGCACAAGGGATTAATAATACCCCGCCAAAAAGGTGCTGGGCTCAGACCAGGTGGAAAAGAGGGATTATCCATATTGGCATAAAGAAAGTACCTAACCTAACAATTAAAATCGGTATGGATTTTATGCGAGCAAACTGAAGCCAGAGTATGCTTGACAGTGTATGAGAGGGTGATACCTGTTTTCCTAGGGCTGGGGTTCCAGATCAAGGGAGCTACGCAAGAGACAGGGAGGACACACTAAGCGTATGGTGCGTCCAGATCTTTTTATCATACCTGACACACCAAATCCAACAGCCGTGCATATGCATGAAGCTAGAATAATATTTCCTACAGAGTCCTGGTAGCCCTAATCCGCTATGGTCTTGTGTGCAAAACCAGATGATGCTCTATCAGAAGATATTCGTCAGTCTATAAGAAAGTCTAGGGCGGGCAGAGGCCATATAAATTAAAGGTAAAAAGGGCGTTGTACCCCTGTGCCAGAAGTAATTTGGGATGTGAATAGGATTGGTCTGCAACGAATAGAGTATACTGAGGTAAAATATTGCCATCTTCAAAATGTTAATGGTCACCCTACCAAACCAAGAGAAACACTGCTTGTTCCAAGTAGATTCCCGAGTGATTTTCCTAAGGGTGGACACAAAATTAAGGAGAGAATATCCGACAGGGCAAGTCGGGATAATAATTCCCAGGTTTGGACAGGGTTCCTCTAGCTGGCCACAAAAGAATAACTAGATTTGAGCTGGCGGATCAGAAGATAGGGCAGACCACCAACCTATTCAACGCCTCGTTCTTGGACGGTATTTATTTTGAAGTTGGCCAAACCCCAAAGTACGAAGTGTAGACATGAGGGTGAGTAGATGATGTTGACACTTATCGGTTAGTTAGTTATACAAAGAAGTCAACCCGTGCAAAGGCCGAACACTTGTATTCATTCCTGCAATGCTGATTCCCGTTATCTCCTGGGTTTATTGCCGTATCGCTGGAAAGTCGTTTTTTTCCATCACCAGACAGTATAAAAGGGAGATAGGGGCATCCCCTGTCGCGTTCCCATTGGTTATTGTAAATCAGTCCTGACAGGGTACCATTAATTTTTCAACTTAGCAATGGAGTGTGATAGAGGGCTAGTATCTTTGAGTATGAAGATGGGTCCCCATCCCATATGCCGACGGGTGGAGATCAAAGCCGGCCAGGTAAATTCTATCAAAAAGCCATTCCTTCCCGGCAATCCAGGGATAGGACCATTAGGGGATTTCCGAGATTGCGCATGATGGACAATTGTCTAAAGTTTTTATATTTCAAGGTATTGTCCCCGGGCCTTCCTGCCCGGCACAAAGCCAAACCTTGTCAGGGTGTACACATCAGGAAGCACGGAGATTAGTCTGTTCCCAAAATAGCTTAGCGTATACTGAGGTATACATTCAGTAGCGAAATCGGCCTGTAGCTGTCTGCAAAGGAGGACCTTTTCTGGCTTGGGTATGAGAGCGATATGGGCCAGTGTCGCATGGATGGGGAACGGGCTATCCGAGAAACATGATTTAAAGGCTTGCATAAATAAAGTAGCCAACTACCCTCCCGAAAGTCTTATAGAATTTATCCTAAAATCCATCAGGGCCGGGGCTTTTCCCCACTGGGAGCGTGAATATAACAGGATAAGATTTCTGGCGCAGTGAAAGGGAGATTCAAATTCCGAAAAGTCAATGACCGAGGTAGCTGGTGGGAGGGCAGGGACTACTTGCCTGCAGAAGGAAAGTAAGGGGATGCCGATTGTACAGATACGTATAGAAAGCATGGAAAGTTTTACTGATCTCCTCCGTGGTGTGGACAATGCCATACGTGGATCTAATACTTGAGGGTAGTGTGTGATTTAAGCCATTTCTGTGTCTCAAGGCTCTCGACAGCGATCCTCCACTCTTGTTACTGTAATCATAGAGGTGGCTACGGCCTATCTCAGGTATCGGCGCCAGGAAGATTCCATAATCGCCGTACTTCCAGTCGCGCAGAGAGCAAGTCTCGCAATGTATCCGGCGCTAGAGCTTCGATTTGTTGGAGTTCCAACATCGAAACTTTTTACAATGCTTGAACTTTAATTTTGCCGCCCTATCTTTCTGTTCAACCTCGAGCCGTGCCTGCATCAAGACCCACCGTAAAACACATATTGATTGCCTTCCCATTGCCACTGTCGGAAGAGGTATTTATTCATATGATCCTGAATAAAATGTGCAATGGTTTGTGGGACACATCAGCCAGGCCAAACAGTGTCCAATAAGAGGTATTCGTTCCCAATTCGCCATACCACAGGCAGCGCCTCGAGGAGGCCATCGAACAATAGAATAGAGCATGGTCAGAAAGGATAAAATGTTGCCCACCGTGTAGTGGGAAACCCAGGGAAGAGGCTCTAAGAGACACCAGTATATAGTCCCAGGGGTCGACGGTAGACGTTATGGGGGTGAGTAGAAAGCTGAAGGTCTTTGTCACTTAGGTGATGTAGCCTCCAGACATCAACAACTGGAGGAGATTGGTGCAAGCCTTTTTGATCGACTTAATAGTCGGAGTAAGATAGAGAAGACTTGCCTGACGAGTTTGTCCAAACTTGGGTCTAGGTTACATTAACAAAAAAATCGACCCACAAAAACGACTGTGCCCTGAACCAAGGGAATCAACTTTTCTAATAAGCCGGTGAAAAAGGAAGCCTGCCTGGGTATTGGGGCATAGACATTGACAACCGTGAAAATGTGCCCCCAACGTTGAGAATTAGGAATGTATGTTAGCGTGCATTGTACATCAGTACCAGCAGGCCTTGAACACGTGATCCCAGGGGATTTGTGAATTTGCCCACTCTGGCCACCCCCTTAGATCCTTTTTAGAATCCCGAAGTTCGCAAAGGCCATTCGGTATATGTACTTATAGCGTATGTTTTAGACGTCATGCCCCTCTTTAAAAAGTGTGTTTCTTGAAAACAGACATTTTGACTCTCTGCCTTGTGAAGTGGTAAAGTTATCTTTGATCTTTTACTTGGGGTGTTAAGAAGTCCCTGTGGCATTAATAGGAGGCGAAGGACAATTCCGCCATGTTATTATTACTGAAGACAGTTGGGTAGGGGAACAAAAACGGAGGGGGAGGTATGACGATGTGGGAAAGGGAAAAACACAAGACACACACAGCAAGTCCACACACAACCTATACAACCAGAAGGCAGGCAAAGATGGACAAAAGCCTGCAGCTGAAGCTAAATTGGTGACTATCTTGGAGTCAAACTCCCCAGGGCCTAGATAGGCCTATCTCGGGACTATACCCTACTGGGGGTGGGAGGAAAGAGCGACGTGACGAATAAACATGTAAAACATTCGGGCTCCACCACATCTGCACATTGAGAGAAAAAAGGAAAAAATAAAGTGGCTAGCCTAGACAAGCATAGAAGTGAACAATATATCACAGCTTACGGGGATTTATTCTCAGGGGGAGGGACCTGGGCCTAATGCAATGGAGAAGAGGATAACTAAAAAAAATCACGGCCACTATTCCAAGCATTCCAGTAACCGACTAGATAAGGCACCGAAACATAAGACAGTGTCCAAAGGATACTTGTAGTTCCCGGAACCATAGCAGAATCTCAAGGTGGATTAGAATGGTAAAGAGTCAGTGGCAGTGCGTTTTTTTCCGGCGTCTTTTTCTCTTTCCTTCATCATCTCCGCTGAGGAAGCCTTGAGAGTCTTGTAGGTCCCCATAGGGTGGGGGCCTGGCAAATAGATCTTGGGTTAGGCCAATGGAGGGAGAAAGATGTTTTTGAATGCTCCCCCCTGAAAGCGCAGTAGGGATATCAATCAGAGATCGGCTGGTGAATGTCTATTCCTTTCCGCGTATGAAAAGGGCAAAGGGGAATCCCCAGCGATAAGGGATGTTGCGCTCCTGTAGAACGGCTAGGAGAGGTTTTAGGGCAGCTCTTTGAGCCAAGGTGTGCCGTGAAAGGTCTTGGAGTAACAATATAGGGGTGTCCTTATAAAAGACCTTCTGTCTCTGACGGGCACAACGCAAAATGTCGTCTTTTATCTGGTGAAAATGTACTCGGCAGATGACATCCCTAGGTTTCTTGGGATCCAACACTGGAGGTCGAAGCACCCTGTGGGCTCTATCCATTTCAATTGGAGCCGATGGAGCTCTTTCAAGCAGGTCATTGAAGATGGTTGTGAGAACTGGATAAAATTAATTAGCTATAATGGACTCAGGGAGGCCACGAATTCTGATATTGTTGCGCCTACTCCTGTTCTCGAGGTCGTCGATATGCTGCTGTAGCGCAAAAATTTGGGAGGATTGTTGAGATGCAGAGGATTGTAGGGCCTGGACAGACAGTGAGGTAGACTGCTGAGCCTGATCCAAAGTGGTCACCTTAGAATTTAACGAAGTGAGTTCAGAGCGGAAAAGTGAAAACTCCTGCGTGCATTTCTCAATGATGTGCTTGGCTAGGGCCGAGAGGTCAGATTTAGACGGCAGAGACTGAGTGAGGCTTTGCAGGTCAGAAAGAGTAATTGGTTTGCTATCCCCTGCAGCCTGTGAGAGTCCAGCGATATCCTGAGCTTCATCGGCCCTGAATGGCGTCAGAGAGGCGGGAGGCCGGTCCATGTGGTCTGGGGTGCGCCCTGATGCAGAAGCAGCGTTGGAGAAGAGGGCCATCCTGTTGGCTGGTAAATTAACCACAGGGCAGTGAGCAGAAGGAGAGGTGTTCGCCCCAGCTGGGCTGCATACCGGCGTGCTTGTGGGGCCACCCCAGGATGAGCCCGTAGACCACTGGGGGGAGGGCCCCTCAGTTGGAAAAATAGGAGTGTGCCAGGGTGCTGAGAGCAGAGGATGGGAACCTGTGGCCTGTGCAGGGCCAGGACCTGGGCTTATTGCCATCTGCTGGAGCATGTGCCCTGGGGATGATGCCCGGGGGTCTGGGCTCTCCAGACAGGGATCAAATAGCTCCAGGTCCCCTGGAGGAGAAGGGGCTGGTGTGAGGACGATAGCTGGCACAGATCCTGTCACAGTATCCTGCAAGCTAATGCCGGATTGTGTTTGTATAGTGGGCGGCAGGAGGTCTGTGTCCAGAGGTACTGGGGAATCCAGTATAGAGTGATGGAGCTGTGGGTAAGCTCCCTGCCCCTCTGGTGCGTCTGACTGAGGCGCCGGGACATGCGCCCCTGTTACGGCTCCCTTTGGGGATTCCCCCGAGGCTGCAGCGTGAGCTTCGGCGCGCGGGTGCAGGGTGACCTCATCACCTGCTGGGTCTTGGACGTCTGGCGGGGTCGCATTACCTGCGGAGCCTGTGGACGGCAGGTGCGGCGGTTGCCGGTCGCTGCCTGGCCGAGAGGAGAGGGAGTCGCGGCCTCCGGGAGCAAGGAGGAAGTCGAGCCGCCATCTTCCTGCGCCGTGCAGCGGTCAGTCCGCTCGGTGAGCCGGCGACCTGCCGTTGTCAGAGGGGATGCTGGTCCGGAGCTGTGGTGAGGTAAGAGCTCGCAGCCTCCCGACCTCCGGCGAGCCGCTCCGGGTCTTAAACTTGACGGGGAGTCTGGGCGTGGGATCGTGGGCAGGGAACCGCCGCCATCTTGCCAGGTCCCGCGGCCTGCAGTATTCGAGCGGTTGGACGGTGGAACCGGGTGGAAGAATGCTCCGATGTCACCCGAGGGTGACGAGGGTCGGGTGGAGGACCTCAGACCCTTCTTTTTGTTCGCTTTCCCCATAGCTGTGAGGCAAAGGTAGCCAGATAAGTGCGGTATTGTGAGGAGCTCAGGGACAGCACGTCCTCACTCTTCCATGTCCAGGACACGCCCCCCTTGATCGCTTTTTTATTAAGGTCTTTGTGAGGCGTTTTGAACAAAATACAGCAATCCTGGTAGTATTTTTTTTACAATGGTCACTGTGTGATATAAATGACATCCTAGCTTTACTCAGCAGGGCGATATGATTACAGTGATACCAAATTTGTATATAATCTTTGTTTTATGGCTTTAACACAATAAAAACACTTTTTGTATTTTAAAGTATTTATTTAAGAAAGTTTTTCCATCAACATTTTAGGAAAGAAACAACCTTAAAAGAAATACAAACAAATCAAACATTCAATCTTCAAAAATATCAATTTGAAGTAGTATCATAACCTAGCATGATAGGCAGGAAGCCATTGCCTACGCTTCATATGGTTCGTCGTATCTCCAGCTGAGGCATATAAAGCCAATTCACAAACAAGATGTAGAATCATTCATACCCATTCAATCCATTCACACTATTGTTCAAATAACTGTATCACAACTCCAACTTTATCCCGGCACCTGGGTCCCTTCACACACATAAAAACACTTTTATTCAAAAAGTAAAACACGTTTTTGTATCACCATAGTCTGAGAGCCATAACTTTTTTGTTTTTCTGTGTACAGAGCTGTGTATGGGCTTCTCTTTTGCGGGATGATGTTTTTATCATTTATGGGAGAACAAGGCTTTTTGATCAGTTTTAAATAATTTTTTGGAAAGCAGGGTGAAGAAAATACTGCAATCCTAGTAGTGTGTTTTATATTTAACAGCGCTCACTGTGCAGTATAAGTGACAAGTAAATTTTATTCTGTGGGTCGATACGATTATGGCAATACCAAATATATGTAGTTTTTTTTTTTGCATTGAAGCACTTTAACCCCTTAAGCCGAACGCCTGAAAAGTAGTTAATGACCAGAACATTTTTTTAGTTTTTGCCTCCTTGCTTTCAACAGTTGTAACTTTTTTATTTTTTCAGTGATGCAGTTGTATGAGGCCTTGTTTTATTCGAGACAAGTTGTACTTTATGGAGGAATAGTTTAAGTTCACTTTTTTTTTTTTTACACCATTCACATTTCACACGTAATAACTTGTTAGATTAATTTTACAGGTTATTACGGTCGTTTGGATACCAAATATGTTTAGGATTTTCTGTGCGTTTAATTTATGCACAATTATTTTTTATTAAATATTTATTTTTATTTTATTATTTATTTTTTTACACTTTTTTTTTACACTTTTTATGTGTTTTTTTTTTTACTCCCATGAAGGGAGAACTGTTTAACATTTTTTTAATTTTTTTTTACACTTAGTAATGTATTAGCATATTCAATATGCTAATACATTCTAATCTGTGTCAGTCTGACACAGGCAGTGATTAGGACAGCACAAAGTGCTTTCCAGTCTTTGGCTTAGTAACAAAAAGCCCTGAAGCCCCCTATAGGTCCCCGAGCTGATTTTTGAAAGCCCGTTCCCTGACCCTTGTGGGTTCACCAGGTTTTCCCGAATCCCCGGGGACGGGGGGAACCCTTTGTTTGCGTTTGGGGGTAAGCCCCAAACCGCAAATCAAAGGGTTTTCCCCCGCTCCCCCAGTCCCTGCAGGGGATGCTCGGGATCAGGGATGTGTTGGAAACACCCCCGGGTTTCCCAGCAAAAATTGCGGCACCGGGCCCCGAAAAAATTTTGGTTTTTTGCAGCGGCTTTCTAAAGCCCGCCCCAAAGCCGCCCTTTCAAAAAGTCGGGGGGCCCGGTCTTTTAAGGATTTTAAAAAAATTTTTTTTTATTGTTTTAAAAACAATATTTAAACATCTTTTTATCGATTTTTAGCTAGGTCGTTCTGAAACATGGTGAAAACCAAAAAAATGCGTACTTTTTTTATTTGTGATTTTTTTTTGGGGCGATTCCCACTTTTTAAAGGGGAAAAAATGGCAGTGTTTGTGTTTTTTTTTTTTTGTGTTATTTTTTTTAAATTTTTTTAAAACTTTTTTCCTTTCTTTTGGGGAATTTGCTATTTTTTTTACCAAAATTTCCAGGAAATATTTTTGGGCGAATTGTAGCGAAAATTAGCCCCTGAGCCCTTTTATTGCGTGAAAATACCCTAAGGGTGTCCCCAGGGGAAAGGGGTTTTCCCGGCCGGTCTTCACCCGGGATTTGCTTTTTTTAGATCCCTGAAAAACCCAAGCCGAAAAAACTTGGCCAAGGGGTGCTCAAATTGGAAAACCTTTTGTGCGCATTTCCCCACAAAAGGGTTTTTACGGTTCGGGGGGGTTTTTTCCCGGGGCCGCAAAACATTGAACATGAACATTTTCCCTTTCTGGTTTTCGGAGGGGAATATTTTTGCATGTCAATGTGGAGGGGGAGGGCTTTTCTCCGCTCATCGTGGAGAAAAACTGACACGGCCGCAAAACAGGACGATTACCGACTTTTGCCATTTTACAAATAAAAAAACAAAAACACTACAAATAATTAGTATCACCACATCTAAAAAAAGGCCAAATTTTTTTCCCAAATAAAACTTTAATTTGTTCTGTACGGCAAACACAGTTTGAAAAAGATACATTTCTAAATTTCCTGAATTGCATTGCAAGAAATTGAAATAAAAAGTAAAACAAAAAGTTTCCCTGTGTTTTTAAAAAGATGGCAATAAAAAACTTCCTTCACCCACCAAAAAAAAAACAAAGCTCTCACTTAGGGGCCCCCAAATTGAAAAATGAAAAAGGGTTTTTGGGCTCAGCAAAGGGCGCAGATTTGAAATTTTTTTGGGAAAATTAGAAAAAAAATTTTTATTTTTAAGAGTACTAAACAAAAAAATAAAACCCCTACAACCTGGTATTACTAGAACCCAAAACCCCACCTGCAGAATACAGATAACTTTCATTTATACCCAAAAAAGTAAAGAAAAGAAAAAAAGAAAAACCCCCCCAAAGATGAAACAATTTTTGTTTTTATCACGTTTTTCCCCCCCAAAATTTTTTTTTGGGGTTTCCCCCGGACTTTTTTTTTTTTGGTCAAAGGAATCCACATTTAAAATTTATAGGGCACCAAAAACTCTACCCGCTTTTTCATTTTAAACACCCAAATATTTCAAAATTAATTTTACAGTCTCCAAGTTTTTTCATATGTTTTTTTCCCTTTTACCCAAAATATTTACTTTCACAGTTATACCCAAGTTTTTTAAATTTTTGGTGATTTTTTGGGTTTAAGCATTTTTGTTCAATCTCCGCTTTCCCCAATAATACGAGTAACCAAAAGTCACCCATTTCAGTGATATCAACCTTGTCACCGGGGACCTCCTCTCCTAAAGGCCCCCGGGCCCACCAGGGTCGGGTTCCCCCGCCCCTGGGCCCCGGGGAAGAGCCCCGGGGGGGGGCTGCAACTGGGCCTGGACTCACCTAAAACCCCGCTCCTGGGGCCGGGCCGCGTCCCCTGCCGGGGCCCAGGCGCGCGTGCCTTTTGGGGCCTTTGGCCGCGCCGCTCGTTCTCGAGGATTTTAAAGGGGCCCGGGGCCCCCTTAATTGGGGTTTAAAAGCCCGGGGGCTTCCCCTACTTAAGGTACGTTCCACAAACACTCCTTTTCTGGGTCTATGTTCCTCGTGCCTTAGCTAAAGCGTTCCCAAAATGTATTCCCCGCCCTTTCCGGTTTTACCAACCTCTTTGGGTACGTTTTCCGACCCGAACCTCGCCGCCTGGGGCCCACTTCCCGGGCCCGTCCCGACCCCGGGAAACCCCTGCCGCCTGTCCTGACCTTCTGCCTGCCCAAGACTAAGTTTTTCCGGGGTACGATTCGGTACCAAGCTGCAAACCTTTGGCTGGGGCCCCGGAAGCAAGGTTTACGTCAGGGGGGGGGGGCACCTGGTACCTCAAGCCGCAGCCCAATCCATCCCCTTTGGGGGCGGGCTTTTGGTGGGAAAACCGGGGGGCTACTTAGATTTTTCCTTTTCCCTGTTTGTTGGTTAAAATTCCATCGGGTTGCGGGGGGGTCCGGCGGATCCACTTTCCCAGCCCACAGGGTTTGATCCCCGGGCCCTGGATCCCGCCAAAGGGGCCCCTGGGCCCAAACATCACGGATTTTCACGACCCATTGTTGCCCAGCAACGCAACAAATCGCACAAAAAGGTCGGGAGTTGAAACCAAACTCACCTCCTTATGCGTCCCGCTTCTTTCATCCCCGCAGCAAATCTTTCCCCCCCCAACCGTGGTCGTCTTCATCTGAAATTTTCCCTTTGGGCCCCCGTGGGAAAACCAAAAATTCGGCTCCCCTACCCTCCAGCTTTGCCGGGGTCCCCAAACTAGCCGGGGTTTTTGTTATCAAAGGGTCAATCACGGGGCCCGATGGCGGGTTTAGTTTCCTCGGAAAAGTCTAAGGTGGCATTTTTTGGTTTAGTCTACTTTTGGGGAAGGGGCCCGGCTTTGGGGAACCCCCCTCTGGGACAGAGGGGGACCCTGTGACTGCGGACCTTTCAGACCTTTCCCCCAGGAAATTTCCCCACCGTTTCGAGGAGCCCAAAACGCGCCCCCTCCGCCGAGGGCCCCCCCTCTTTACCCCCGGGCAGGGGGGGAGTCTTCTGTGGGTGGACTATGCGGTTAATTCCCCTACCCCGGCTTCGGAGCTCGAAAGGAACAATGCCGGGCCCCCTGGCGTACATTCAAGAAGGGTCTGTCCCAGCGGGGAAAAAAAGGCTTTGGGAGCAGAGAAACCCTTTCCTTTTCCCCCCTAAAAAGAATTAATAAAAATCTAGCTATCGTATTGGGTGGGAAGGGGGCGCGGGGGAGGTTTGGGGGAGCTTCGCCAAGAAAAAGACTCCGCTCCCTCGGGGCGGGATTCCCCCTTTTGGGGGCCCGTGTTTCCAGCATTCTCCTAAAACCACCCCCTCAAACCTCAGAGGGGGAACCGATGCAAGTTGGGGCCGGGCTCACTTTAAAGGAGCAAAAAAATGAAAACCCGCTTGTCGGGCCAAAAGAACTATGCCTCTACTGCGCCCGCCCGGAAACCCCTTCCGCCCCAAAAATGTCCCCTTTCGTCCTCCGATCCGGGGGAAAAGCTCCCCACCCCAAGGGGCCGTGGGAGAGGGGGGCCTAGGGCATTTCCTCCTCTTTCCCCGTTTGATGATGCAGTGAGGTGAATTCAGATGGGGTTTCCCCTTAGTTTCCCGGGGTTCTGCCTTCCTGGGGTCGGGATTGCCGGGAACTTTATCTTTGCCTCTTGGTAAAACCCTTCCGGCCCTTCCTGTTTGTTTCCCCGGCTGGGGGAAACCCCCCTGCTTTCCTTTTGGTCATGGGGAAACTCCTCACCCGAATTTCCCCTCCGGTTCAAAAACCCGGGGGTGACTCTCCGTGTGGGGGGCCCCCCACATTAAAAAAAAAGATTAGGGTTTCCCTTTTTGTTCCCCCTGCTTCCCCCGGCTATCCTCTTTTGGGGGGTTCCCCTTTGGGTGCAAGGCCCCCGCCCCTTTCGTCGATTGGAAAAAAAGGCGAAGTCCCTGCGTTGGGGGAAAGGGAAAAAGCAAAAACCGCGTTGGGGGTCCACGGGCCCGGGGCCCCACCCTCTCCGCTCCCCTTGCAAACCGTTTTCCTGGCTGGGCCGGGGCGATTTCCAGGGGTCTTTGGGGATGTATTCTCCGAGAAGGGAGCCGATTCCCCTGCCACCACATCGGCCTTCGGGCTGCTCCCATTTTTCCCCTCCCCCCCAGAACCCGTCCTCGCGGGGGAGGGTCACCCATGTCCGTCCGGAGACTCAGGCCATGTCGGCCTACAAATTTGGGGAATCTGGGAAAAGGGGTTTATTCCGGGAAGTCCCCTCCCCCGCCGGAGCCGGGTTTTTTTTTGTTTCAGAAGAAGGGTGGTTCTCTCCGGGCCGTGAAAAAGACTATAGGGGTCTAAACAAGAAAAACCGGGGAAAAAAATGCTACCCTCCCACTGGGTCTGGAGGGTGTTTGACCGTCTAAAAGGGGGTTGGGGTGTTTTCCAAGTTGGATCACGTGGGGGCCCCACAACCTTTAAAACAGAATTCGAGAAGGGGGCGAATGGAAAAACGGCATTCAACAAAACCCAACGGGGTTTTTGAATTTCTCGTGATGCCTTTTTGGGCTATGCACGGCCCCGGGCCCTTTTCCGGAGTTTGGGCAATTTCGTGTTCCCGGGGCCCGCGGTACAAACCCGGTCTTATTGTTAACCCGGGCGATATTTTGTTTTTTTTCCCCCCCATACAGGCCCACCGGGGACAAGTTTCGCCAAAATCCCCGCGACCCTGCGGGACAACCGACTGATTTAAAACTGGAGAAAAAGGGGCGGTTTCCCCCGGGCCCGCCTTCCTTTCCGGGGACATAGTCTCTGATTGGGGCCTTTTTTGAAAGGATCCTGGAAAAAACTCTCAGCGATTTTCCCAAAAGTGGGCCCCGCCCTGTCGGTCTTGGGGGGCGATTCAACGGTTTTTTTAGGGTTCGCCCAAATACTACGGGGGTTTATTCCCCACTTTTTACGGTAGTGGTCCATTGTGGGTCTCACCCGGGAAGAAAGCTAATCCTAGATGGCTTGGTCCCCATCTGCCGAGGGAAACGTTCTCCCAATTAAAATCTGCCTTTCCTTCCCCACCCTTTTGGGTTTTCCGTCCGGGCCTTTAGAGACCCTTCCCGCCTGGAGGTAGATGCCTACTTCCCTGGGACAGAGGCGGTCCCCCGAACCGAAGGGCCCTAAAAGGCAAAAACCGTCACATGCGGTTTCTTTTTAAAACTTTTTTTTTCGGGGGAACGTAATTACGCCATTTGGGGATCGGGGTGTTGGCCCTTAAAATTGGGCCCCGGGGGAGGGCGCCATCTCTGGGGAGCTCGACATCCCATTGACGGGGATTTACAGACCAAAAAAAAATCTTTTCAAAAACCCTTTCAGAACGGCTCAGGGCCCTAAAAACCTCCCCAAAGGGCCCGGGGGTCTCTTTTTTTCTTCCCTTTTGATTTTTAAAATCCACTTCCGACCGGGCCCAGAAAAATATCAAAGGCGGAAAGCCCTCTCCCGTTTTCGACGTTACCGGGGGAGGAAACCGTGCCCCAGCAAAAAATGCTCCCCGAACCCACTGGTCCACGTGGGGTCCGGGGGGTCTCCGCAGGTTCCATTTTAGGCCCGAACCTATGTGCGCCCCGCAATCAAAGGGGGAATTCTGGGTTGGGGGCAAACTCTCTTTTTTGGGGCCGGGCCCTTTTTTGGGGAATAAAAAAATCCCATGGCCCCATCTCCCCCCACTACTGGTTGGGCCCAACCCCGCTCCCAAAACGTCAAGGACTTTGTTTTTTTTCCTGCACCAATGTGCCCAAAAAAAGGTTCCTTCCATAGGCCCCCTGGGGTTCTTTTGTCCCTCTGCCCCGTTCCAAAATCAAAATGGACACCCCATAGCATGGACCCTTTTTCAACGGACCCTTTCCCCCCCTTCGTCGGGTAAAATCGGTCATCTGGGTTGTCACTGGGCCATTTTTTAAAAAGTCCCCCTTTGTGCCCCCTTTGGTTTTCCCTTTTTGCTCCCCCCTTGGGAGGGAAACTTCTACCATCACCCTTTTTTCGTCCCCATGGCTTTCCTTCCCACCCTCGTTAACCGACCAAGGGGGTCAGTTTGTCCCAATTTTGGCGTTTTTCCCTTTTGTTCCCCGGTTTCAAAAACAAAACTGGAAATTTTTTTTTTCCGACATATCATCCCCAGGGCAAAGGAAAAGGTGGGGGAGGGGAAAAACCCAAAACTTGGGGGATATCTACGGCACTTTCCGGTTTTCCCGGACGACAGGCAACTGGTCCCGGTTTTCTACCTTGGGCAGAGTTCTCTTATAATTTATGGGGACTCCGAATTACTGGCCGTTTTTCCCCTTTTCCCCGGGGGTCTATGGCCGTCACCTCCCCCCCCTCCCCCCGGGGTTTTCCCCCCCTCCGAGGTCCCCGCCGTTTGGGCAAAAAGGTTCAGGAAAATTTAAGACCAAATTTGGGGGAGAGACCCGACAAGCCCTACTCCAGGGGTTCTGCCCGTTTTGAAGAACCAGGGGTGGGGGGGGGGCAAAAAAGAGGACCTTCCCCTACTTTCCCCCCAGGGGGTAGGGGGGTGGGTCCCCCTTAGGTACATTCGCCTTCAAAAATCCCCCGTTTAAATCTGGGGGCCGCGGTTTTTGGGGCCTTAAAAAATTTTGCCCCAAACTGAACCCCGGTGTCCCATAAACTTGTCCCGCCTCCATCTCTCCGGGGCCTAACGCCTTTTTGTTTTCCCTTTCCCGAAGCCTCTGGTCCTGAAACCGGGTTTTCCCAAAAGGGGGGGGTTTTCAATCTCCGATGCTAGAAAACCCCGGATGTCTTTTAAATGAAAAAACATCCTGGGGCCCTGAAAAATTTCCAGGGGGAAGCCGGGTTTTTTCTTGTTTGATTGGGGGGGCTTCGGGCCGAAGAGGTGTTTGGGGAAAAAATTCCCAATTTTCCTTTAAACCAAAACCTTATCCCTAAATTTCCCTTTAGCCTAAAAAGTGGGGGGAGGGCCCAAGGGGGGGGGGGGGTAAGGGCACGGCAATCCCGTCCTCGGGCCGGGGGGCGCACCCTGACCCCCTCCCCCGGGGCCCAACCCGGGTCGGGTTTTCCAACTGGGGCCCCGGGACGAGCCGGGGGGGGCCCGCAAATGCCCGGGACCAAACCCAACCCCGGCCCCCTGTTTCCGTCCGCGTCCCCTGCCGGCCAAGGGCGCGTGCTGTGTCCCTAGGCGGGGGCCCCTTATTTCTCGAGGATTTAAAGGGCCCAAGCCCCCCGTTAATTGGCTAAATGCCAGGCGCTTTCCCCCACTTAAGGGAAAGTCCCCCAAAAAACTCCTTTCTGGACTATGGGTTTCCTTTGTTCCTTTTGCTAAAGCGGGTTTCCCAAAAAAGTATTCTCGCCCTTTCCCTGTACCAGACCTCTTGCTACGTTTCCGACTTCCCAAACCCCTTCCGCCTGCCCCCCACTTCCCCGCCTGTCCAAAGAACCCCGGAAAAATTGCCGCCTGCCTTGACCTTCTGCCTGCCCCCGACTACGTTTTTCCCGGAAATTCGATTCGGGGTTTTCCCACGTGCACCTCGGCTGCCACCGGGAAGCAAGTCACGTCCCGGGGGGGCGACCTGGTAGGGCCCCACGCCGCAAACAAATCCATCCCCCTTTGGGGCGGGCTCGGTTTAAAACCGGGGGGGTTTCTTTGATTCCAAATTCCTGGCGTGGGGTTTTAAATACCATTGCTTTTCGGGGGTTTCCGGCGGGTAAAAAACCCACCCGCCCTTTTCAAAAACCCTTATTTTCCCTTTTACAGACTTTTGGGGGTTTTCCCCCCTGAGTCCACGGTGGTGTAAATCTCCAACTTTGATGTGTGGATCCCGGGGCTCAGGTTTAAAAATAAAATAGCTTTTAATAAAAAAAAAGCCTGTCCTATCTCTATAAAGAGCAATCGCAGAACGGCACCAACTGACGTTTTCCTTCTGATTTCAAAATCAAATCCTGCGATTCTATTGGCTGCTGTGTGTGGCACCTGCCATACTGCTCAGTACAGAAGTGAATTTAAAGGGGAATCACACTCTAATACACAGGTGTCAAACTGCCGGCCCTCCAGCTGTTGAGAAACTACAACTCCCATCATGCATTTGTATAATCTATAACAGTGGGCATGATGGGAGTTGTAGTTTCCCAACAGCTGGAGGGCCGGCAGTTTGACACCCCTGCTCTAATACCTGTCTGCTGTATTTCCATACATAGTATATATAATTTTTAGATTTGGCTTTATTCCATCTAGTGTCATTTGTGAAAGATGCTATTTTTTCCTTGGAAAAATTAATAGGTGGCTATAACATTATAAGTGCAATGGTTGATAGATTTTTAGACTTTGCTACTATCAGGCCATATTCACATTCGGTTATATCACCTAGGCATTCTGCCATTTGTAAAACACACAGCTCCTTTAATGGTGATGGTTTAGTGGTGAAGCATGACGGCCTCTTCATTGTGGTATTGAGGTCTATAACACTTTTTTGCCTATTGTAATTGAGTGTAAATTATGTAACATAAAAATTTTAAATACATTAAATACAATTAAAAAAAAAATCAGGAAATTATCCATGATCTATTTATTATCCAATGGGAAAAGAGAGCTCTGATTGGTTGCTATTGGCAACAAAGAAAGTCTTAGACCTAGATATTTTTCATACGTAGGCCCTAGACTTTTAAAATAATTTTTTCTGGCATTTTCACCTGTGTTTTTGGGGCAAAAAAAAATGACCGTGGCCAGCTGTTAGCTGGATTAATAGGAAGATATTAAACACAATACATACATTGCTTTTTCTGTGGCTTGTTTTCTTCCCTTTTGGTGCATTTTTATGGTCAGTGATGTTGTTTTTTCTAATGCTGCATGTTGTAGGTTTGGCCTTTTTTCAGCAGTTTTTGGCATTTATTTCCCCTCACAGACCTCCATTGATTTGTTATGTACAGGACCCAGCCACAGTGGAAATCATCAAAATATGTATTGTAAAAATGCCCCTGGAGGTCTTTTTCTGATTTTATGGGGGTATTACAATTAAAATGAAAATATTAATAACAAAAAACTTTGACAACTCAAACTATAACTTTTAGACCCATCTCTGATTAAATTGAAACTTTGTATCACCTAGATTTAAACATCCTTAATGGAAAAGTAACACAATTGCAAAACTTATTTCACTGGCACTTACTGTTGAAAAAACAAATAAATAAAAATATATGAAAATAATTTTCCTTCTTGTTATTAAAAAGTTCATAGATGACAACATGAGTATCACTGTTTTTTATTTTACTGGGGGCCCAGGATCTTTTTTCTTCTTATGAGGTGGACACCCCCTTTTTCCCTTACCGCATCAGCCAGTTTTGGCCTTCCTGACAGAGCCCCATTTTTAAATGTGAAATGTGCACTTAATTTGAGAATAAATTTTTGACACTTTTAGTTGTAAGCTTTAGTGTCAAGCTTTCAGTTAGTAAGAAATTTTAGTCCATACAATCCTTGTTTATTTGTGAAAAAATATCAAAATATTGTGAAAAATGTGAAAGATTTGCCATTTTCAAACATAAAAAATGTCTGAGTGTAAGACAGGGTAACAGTGTATTATATTCCGATTTCTGAATACTTATGACCATGTGATATTTCAGTTTTTCTGGTTTAATAAATTTGCAAAAATATCTACATTTCTGTTTTGGATCTTACCAAATGGCTGCAATGAAACAAAGAGTGAACAATGTAAAGGGTCTGAATACTTTCCATACCCATTGTATTTCTAAAGATTTTAGACAATTTATTGGTGTGGCTGTGTTTTCCTCGGTAGTGTTGAGCGATTATTACAGACAAAGTTGAAATCGGCACGGTTTTTATGTTGATCGGATTTTTTAGATCACGCGATAATTTAGGTTAAAATCTGTGCATTAATCTATTATATCGCGCCATTTTCAGCGCTTCCTGTCCTTTTGGGGCCAGCATAATTCAGCTTAGAGAATGGAGCACGGTGTGCTGTGTGTGCGACGTCAGACTGGGATGTGTATGGTTGCGATTGGTGGAAAAAATCACATGCCTCGTTTTACATAGAACAGCCCTTCCTGTTCGGCCTCAGTTTGTGTCAGCGTCTCCTTAGGGTAAGGACGTGCGCTCTGCCTCTGTCACACAGCTCAGCAAACAGCTCAGCAAATTGTTCCATTTTTTCACAGAGACAGCTATACTTTTAGCTGTGAACATTAGAACTTAGGTAGATTAGGATTGCGATTTTAGGTTAGTTAGGCTGAGAATTTTTAAAGAGCATCTAGCCCTGTAAAAGTAGAGGGAGAGCGGGGGGGGGTGCGCGGGCGAACACAGTCAATTCTCTTTAAAGTGATGGGGATATCAGTGCAGCAGACTTAGTTGACATTGCATTGCATTGGCTTTTGATTAACGTTTCTGTTGAACTATTACTTGTAAGTTGGACCAGCCTGAGCTTATATTAGGGGATACAAATCTTTTCTAGCAACTGAAGATCTATTTGTTAGGTGCATAAACTCCACTTTTATTTTCTGTATACATTTCAGATAGTGTTTTTCACTTTTGGCCAGTCCAGCTTTGTGATAGAGGCACCTTGCACTTAAAATTTCATACAGCAATTTGTCGTCACCGCAGGCAAGTACAAGGCAGTGTATTTTTAGGTTCAAAAATACCGTTTATTATCGTATACATTTCAGATAGGTGTTTTTTCACTTTTGGGCAGGCCCGCTTTGCTGATAGATGCTCCTTGCACTTATATTTAATACAGCAATTTTGTAATCACCAGCAGGTGTTTTTTTAGGTGCAAAAAATACCGTTTATTTATCCGTATACATTTCAGTAGGTGTTTTTTCACTTTTGGACAGGCCAGTTTGTTGATAGTGGCTCCTTGCACTTAAATTTCAAAACAGGCAATTTAGTTGTCTCCGCAGGTGTATTTTTAGGTGCAAAAAATTACCGTTGATTAATCCGTATTACATTTCAGATTCGTGTTTTTTCACTATGGGTCAGTCAGCTTTGTTGATGAGGCACCTTGCACTTTAAATTTCATACGCAATTTTGTCGTCATCGCGGAGTATTTTTAGGTGCCAAAAATACGTTTATTATCAGCTATTCATTTCTGATAGGTGTTTTTTCATTTTGGCAGGCCAGCTTTTGTGATAGAGGCACCTTGCACTTAAATTTCATACAGCAATTTTGTTTTGATTTGAGGGATTTGAGATTAGCTGTGATTTGCGTCTTTAATAAGAGACGTTCCAAAACTTTCATTCCCTCTTCAAATGTTATCTTTCTGAACATGGAGCGAAATGCAGGTGGTCAACGAGCATAGAGGGGGGTTAGGACCATGGAGATAGAGGTACGAAAGAAGGTGCTCCTTCCAGTGCTGGGCGACAACACGCATGCCAGCGGATCGTCATGGCAGGGACGTCAGGCCTGTCATCGCTGGGGTCAGGGGCCTTGTGAATATCAGTAACGAACAAGCGTCGCCAATCTGTTCTTCAGCGGTTAATGCAACCTGCATTCAGCAGTCTTACTACTCGTCTCCCAGTCACGGCCACATGTCGTCATCAGCATCCGTCCAACTGAAGCGAAAGGCAGCCAAATGTCAAACTCGTGTACCCACCACTGTGGATAATCCATTTTCTGAAGACCTCTTTGATGACAAAATTGCGGTTGGGGGTCAGAAGGCATGTTAAAAGATCATAGGCCAAAGAGGTTGATTTTGTCTGCTCTGCGCCCAGTTACTGATGCCATCAGGAGGGAGGAGAAGGAAGCGGTCAATCGGCCATAAATCCCCTGGCGGTCAGGCAACGCCTTCTGCAGTCCCTCTTGCTTGTTTGCCCGCAGCTCCTGGATGCAGAATGTCAGGACGACCAAGTCACGGTGTTGTTGATGATAGATGAGACCATTGCGGATCCAACGTGATCTCTTCAGCAGAATTTCTTGCGAGCGCTTCATCACTGGCGAGGGAGGAAGACAATGGGGTAGTGTCAGTACGGGTCACCGCCTCAAAAAGGGAGTGGGCGGTCGCAGAAGTCCGTGATATGATTTCGCCAGCCACGGTCAGCGGAAACCCCGCTCCTCGCTTATTGCCGTCAAAAGGGGTACAGGAACTCTTAAAGCCTGGGCCTTCTTTGAGCAACCTCTGATTCACCCAGCGAGGTCCATATTGCCGCATTTTGCGTAAACGCATTAAGTAGAGGGCAAGAATCTTTGGTGTTTAACCACCACCAACATGTCTAGTCACATGCAGCGAATGCATGAGTGATAAAATGGAGGGCAAACACTTGGCCCAAAAAAGGCCAGACGACCGCCGGGCTTCCAACCACTGTCACCTCCTCTGTCTCCGCCTCTCCTCCTCCGCCACCACCAAGCGTTCCTCAGCTGCCCATGTCTCCAGAGTCATGATAGGGATCAGCTCCGCTTCCAGCCTCCACATCGCCGAGTATCACCTGCACACCAGAGGACCCATCCTACCTTCTCTTTCCGCCAGTTGACGACCTGCACGCCGTCAGCGGCCAGTCTAGCAGCCAGCCTCGCCTTCCAGGGTTTGGGTAGCAGGGGGGGAAAGAACACTTTAACCCAAACCATCCCAAAACAAAAGCCTGAATTGTCGGCATTGCCGGCTTTCGCCTTCGAAAATGTTGCCTTTTCGTTGGGGGTACACTGATGGGTTCCGCCACGTCATGGCCCTTGCTGCCCCCAATACCAGGTGCCGAGCTGGTGCATTTCTTTGCCATGAAAAAGCTCGTCCCTGCCCCCCCCTCGCCCCCCCTGGCCAGCCAAGTGTCATCTAAAATTTCAAGCACGTTGTCTGCCTCTGTGTTCCGGAAAAGTCCATCTCACCACCGACACATGACTAGTATGTCACGGCCAAGGCCCTATATCTCTGTGACAGCTCATGGGTGGATGTCTACTAGTGGTGACGGTGGCTCTCAGGCTCGGCGCACGCTCTTCAAAACCGAGGGATGGTGCAGGGCTCTTTCCCCAAGGTCCTCAGGTGGCCTCACGTGGCCAGAGAAACAGGCCGTGTTGAAATTAATTGGCTTGGAGTGGACCGGTCCACACACAGGTTAGGAGCTGTGGACGGCTCTACGCAACGAGGGACCGAGCGCTGGCTGGGTGACAAGAAACGTGTGCCAGGCAAGGTGGTGTGCGATACAGTGCGAAATCTGCTGGCCGCCCTTAAGGATTCGGTAGCTGGAGCCATCTTCTTGCCTGGCACATGTCATGAAAACCTCGTCGTCCAGAAATTTCTAAGAGCTACCCGGGTATGGATGCCTAGCTGAGGAAGGCACGATGGTCTGAGTTCGCTCTTCCGACGTTCGCACCCTGCTTAGTCCGCATGGCTGCGTTGCAGCCATCAGCTCGGCATCCCCGTCAAAACCGTTCTTTGTTGACGTGGCAACACGCTGGGATTTCACCACTCCACATGCTCCAGCGATTGTGGCAGCAGCGCAATGCCATTACGCAGTACGATGTGACACATGGCCTCGACAAGCAGGGTCGGTCCTCGGGGGTGTTGAACCACCAGAGTGGAGGCAGGTGAAAGCGATCTGCACCATCCTTGCCAAGTTTTGAAGAAGCCCACCAAAATGGTCAGTGCGGGAACAATTGCCCTTGTCAGCATGAGATTGTGGTAAGCTTAGTTCCGGAACGATCGTCTGCACACTCTGTACATCAGGTCCCGCCGGCGACGGAGGAGGAGTCGGAACAGATGCGGACACGGAGCCTTTTCCTCTCCGTCGAAATCCACAAAGACCCGACGTTTCTCAATTTTATCGGTCTTCATTAGGCAGTGGTTCAGGGTCCAGGGTATTGCAAGCGGCGCATTCTGCTCTCAGAGTGCATCATCGAGGCAAGTCAGGGCTGTGTTGAGCTGGCCGGAGGAAGCGGTGGAGGAGGAGGTTATTCTAGACACCGACGTACCGACATCCTGCCTTGGAAAGAGGTTGGCGCGATTGAGGTGGAGGAGGAAGTCAGTTTGCTAGTGCCCCTCGACTCAGAGGCTTGGGAACTTCAAGCTCCATATCTTCCACATCGAGTGCTGGATGCTCCCTTTTCTCCAACATGATCATCGCATTAAGGCCATCAAAATGAACAACAGTTACTGGGTGGCCACCCTCCTGGATCCCCGGTACAAAACAAAAACTCAGCACTTTCCTTCCACCCAACCAAATAGAAGGTAAAATGAGGAAATGGAGACCTTGCTGATTGATCATAATGGTAGAACATCTGTTCCGTCTGCTTCAGCGTTCTTCTAATGTCACGGTGAACAAACATCAGCGACGTGACTGCAGTAGAGTGCAAGTAGCCGTAGGCGCAGCAGCAGCTGCAGGCAAGGTGGCAGAAGCTAACGGGTGACCTGGGGGCAATCTTTATTACCCCCTCACCAAGAGCAATGCAGGGCAACACCCAAACACACAGAGACCACTTAAGATCCTGGTCCCAAAAACTATCTGCGTCTCAACAAAAATTTTTTTGGAGTTTTTCCGGCCCCAAGGACTTCTGGGTTCCAAAAGGGAAAAATGGCCCAAGCTGCCCCCGCCACGCCTTGAGATGTTGCCCTGCCCCGAAGCGTCATATCTGAGTGCCCTTCAGCACAGCTGGAAGAGTCATTAAAACCCAAAGGGCATCGGCTTTCCAAGATAAGGTATTGATTACTTTCCAAAAGATGAATCAGGCATTGGATTGAGATGTTGTGGCCCCCCAATTGCCGATCCCGATTAGTTGCCGGGCTACTTCACATTTTTTCAAACAAAAATGGGCCTTTAAAATTTTTTTTTTAAAAATGTCATTTCTTATGCAATTTTATTCTCGTTCCCAACAGTTATTTTGTGGTTTTGCTGTGAGGAGACTGTAAAAAAAGCAATTTTCATGCAAACCGATTCCTTTTTACTCATTTATCTTTAAAAAGTTTTCGTTTAAAAATCCCAAAAAACTAAGGCCCTATTATAAAATTTTTTGTTTCTAACAGACATTTGTTTTAAAAATTTTGTCAAAAAGGGGCCCAAAGGGTATGTTTTGAATTTTTGGGGGCATTTTGCGTGACATGCAGCTATACTACAGTTTTATTATTAAAAAATGTTTTTTCTAAAGAATTTTTCTTCCATTGTCAAAAGTGGCTCAAGGGTCATTTTTTGAATTTTTGGGGGCTTTTGCTGTGACTGCAGCATACTACAGGCCCTTTTATAAAAATGTTTTGTTTCTAACAAATTTTTTTCTTCAAATTGTCAAAAGTGGCTCAGGGTCATGTTTTAATTTGGGGGGGGCATTTGCTGTGAAATGAGCTAGCTACAGGTCCTATTGTAAAAAATGTGGTTTCTAAAACAGACATTTGTTCTTCACAATTGTCAAGAGGGGTTTAAAGGGGTGAGGGTGGTCAGAAAAGGAATAGGTGGACACTTTTAATGGCACATAGCAAAATGACTTGTTTTTGCAAGTTTTAACATAGCTAAATCCGTATTGAGAAAACCCCCATTTAATACTTTAAAAAAAGGGAAAAAAAAGACAGGGTGGGATTCCTCCTTTTTTAAAAATGTGTTTTATAGAATTAAACTACTAAAAAAAATTGCATGTACAAAAAATGGTAAAAAAAAATTCCTTGAAATTTTACAAGGGAGGTAAGGGAAGATTGACCAGATTAGGTTTTTCAGAGGGCATGGGGTATGGGGCACGGGCAGGACAAAAAAACAGAACAATTTCCTCCCGCAGTTTGAGTAAAAGAGAAAAAGAAGCCAAGAAAAAGGGCACCTGGGTGGAACAGGGGCGTTAACCCCCGTATTTCCAAGTGAAACTCAATTTGGTCTGCACTCATACGGGGGGCAAGGCTACCCCGGGTTTTACTGTGTACTGAGGAAGGCTGGAGGTCTTCCTCACACTTCCCTTCCGCACCTTTCTTCACACGACTGTTTCATTGCTGCGTTATAAGGGGGATTTTTACCGTGTTTTAAAAGATGACGGGCCCCGCCTGGGTCTCACCGCACCCCTGTAACTCCGGCCCCGGCACTGAACCTGCGTATTAATGTGACAGAGCTACCGGGCTCTCCCGCACCCACTGTAAGTCTGGCCCTGGGGAGTGGACCTCGTTTTTAAACAGATGGGTGACGGAGCACTGGCTTCCCGTTTTGGGGCAATCAGGGGGGCTTCAAATTTTCTTAAAAATCAATTTAAAAAGGTTATTTCTGTGAGTTAAGTAGTTTCCCAAAAAGGGCTCCAGGGCTAGACACAAAAATTTCACAATTTGAGGGTTTTAAAATTTTCGGGATGGAGTCCCTATGGGGTGATCATTTGATCTCCAGGGGGTCGTCCATAACACGAAAAAGGATTTGGAGAAAAAAGAACCATTGAATTGATTGGCTGAATCACCTCAAAGCCAAGGAGGGGAAATGGGCTTCTAACTAAGAAGTGTTTTGGGGATTAAAATTGGACATTTTTATACTATGGGGTGTGGGATGAATTAACACTTTTACACATTTTTAAAAATACCTTTAAAAACTGCGGGGGGGGCTGTATGTTGTTTTTAAAACCACACTTAAAAAAAGAAAAAGATAATAATGTAAAATATAAATAAAACTTTTCCCTAAATAAATTCTGTAAACAAAATGTCTTTTCCCCAAAAAAAATACTAAAGACAGTCCCCGTACAAAAAAAGCTATGCCCTTTGTAATCGTGGGGGCAAACAGGTTTAGGGATCATGTGCGGGACAGGAAGGTATAGTCAATGGCCATTCAATAAAATGGTGGTTTTTAAAGATTCGATTTTCCGGCACTTTTTAAATGTGGGGGTCATGCAGGTTTGGGGCCATCTGTGGGCCCGGACAGGGGTAGTCATTCCAGTTCAAATAAAATCATGGTTCAAAGACTCTTTTTTTTGCACTTTTTTATTGGGGTTTAGACAGGTTTTAATGGTCATCTGGGTACAGGACAGAAATTTTTCATTTTTCCGTTAAAATAAAAATGGTGGTTCAAGGACTCCTTTTTCCCCGGCATTTTTTAAATTTTGTGGGTCAGACAGGTTTAATGGCAACTGTGGTTAAGAACAGGTATAAATCAAAGTCCCTTTAATAAAAAGGTGGTTAAAGACTCCCATTTCCGGCACTTTTTAACTGTGGGTAACGTTTTGGGGGTCATGTGTGGCCCAGGACAGGTATAGTGGATGTCCGTGAAAATAAAATGGTGGTTAAAGACTCCTTTTTTCCGGGACTTTTTAAATCTGGGGGTCTGCAGGTTTTGGGGCCATGCTGTGGCCAGGGCCCGGGATAGTCCATGTCCAGTTTTAACTAAAATGGTGGTTCAAGACTCCTTTTCCCGGCACTTTTTTAAACTGTGGGTAGACAGGGTTTAAAAGGGCATTTTGCGGTACAGGACAGATATAGTCAATGTCCCGGGTTTAACTAAAAATGGTTTCAAAAATCCTTTTTCCCGGCACTTTTTTTAAACTTGGGGCAGAAGGTTTAAATGGTCATTTTTGCGGGAAGGGGCAGATATGTCAATGTCCAGTGAAACTAAAATGGTGGTTGAAAAACTCCTTTTTGCGTCATTTTTAAAATTTTGGGTCAGACAGGTTTTTAAGGTCATTCTCGGACAGGACAGATATAGTCAATGTCCCGTTCAACTAAAATGGTGGGTTTTAAAGAAACCCTTTTCCTGGATTTTTAATCTGTGGGGGAGAAGGTTTAAATTGGTCATTTTGCGGTACAGGACAGATATAGTCAATGTCCAGTGAAATAAAATGGTGGTTGAAAAAAACTCCTTTTTGCGTCAATTTTTAATCTGTGGGGGCGACAGGTTTAATGGTCAACTCGGGCCAGGCAGCTATCAATGTCCAGTTTAAGTAAAAAAGAGGTTCAAATCTACTGCCTTCTGGCACTTTTTAATTTTTGGGTCTTCAGGTTTAAGGGCAGTGTGGTGAAGACAGGGATAGTGAATGGTGTGTGACTTTTTTTTTGTGGCTTTTTTAACCCAAAAAGTGTTGCCTAAGATGTTTCATTATCCATTTGACTTTTGTGGATGTTAAATTCCAGCTTCTCCAGCCCTGTTTGTGTGTAATAATGAAGGTGTTGGTCCTCTCCCATAGACTTAATGGTTTATCGGCGATAATCTATCATCGCTATCGGATATCGTCTTGATAATTGCGATTTGACTATCGACCCGATGACGATGTCAAGTAACGCTCATCACTAGTTAAAACCACAAAAAAGGTCTTTTTGTGGGTTAAAAATCGGGGATTTTAGGCAGACAACTCCACTCGGTAAACCACTTTGAAGTGGTTTACCTGTTCCGCAGTAATGTCCCCGAAAAAAGCTGTACTTAACTAAAATCTTAGTGAGGGGTAGCCAAAAGGTAGCCCAGAAAAGCACACTGGTAGAAGGCTCAGGGGTAACACCGTGGTTTTATTTTTTCCAAACATCCACAGGAGGAATTTTTCCCCCAAGGGTATCAAAACCCAAAAAGCCTTACTTTGCTTAAAACAGTTTCATTAAGTCCCCGCCTGCTTGGCGGTCTCACCCCTTGGTCTTTGGGATGGATCCCAAACCCCCCCTTGAAAGGCAAAGAACACTGAACCCTCCACACAAAGCCTTTCCTCTACAGATGAAAAACCCCCCA